>JAUTXW010002006.1:0-39576 GCA_030620095.1 Kuschelorhynchus macadamiae
GTATTGCTTTTCGTTTCAACTTTCTCAATTTTCTCTTGTTCATTACGATAAATGAGGATGTTTGTCATTAAAAACATGGTACGCTCTCTCCAATATTTTGTAACATTTTCCGCGAATATAAAATAAATTGAGAATATCAGCTTTTGAGTGTTATTTTATTTTAACTCAAAAGTTTCAAATCAGCTGTCATGTTGAATAGAAAAGCACAACAATTGTTTTTCCATGGCTTACTACGGGAAGGTGTAAGCATTTAGCAAATACATATGATAGTTTAATAAAAACCTGATTATTTTGAAAATGGTTACGAATAGGTATAGGGAACCTTAATACAGATACGATATAGATACGATATACGATAGAAAATTAAATTCTACATTTGATAGTGCATAAAGTTATAGGGTGTCCTATTTAAAAAAACGTACTTTAGCGGCTCTGAAAATGTGAATGTTTGCTGCTGAATTTAGGACACCCTGTATAAAAATAGACAAATTCAAAAAAAAAATAGAAACCTAAGATCATTTGAAGATTATATCTTCAAAACTTAAAAAAATATGAAATTTTAAAATTTGGTACCCCGAAGGCTCATTTTTGGTTCAAGGTCAAGTATCTTAAGAACGCTTGAACCTGGTATAGGACAGGTTACATAAAATAACATTAAAATTCTACGTAGAATCCAAAAATATCATAAAATACAGGGTGTTCCATTTAAAATAAGCAAGTTGATACCAACTTCCGGTTAAACCGGAAGTGACAGGAAGTTGAAAATATTTAAGAACTTTTAATGAACGGGTTGCGTGAATAACCCTGTATATCTGTATTGGTGTGAACTCTGGCTGTTTTTCGAGAATGATGGAGGCGAATGTTTTTGTATGCTTTGTGTCTTGTCTCTAAAACATCCTCGGATAACTGTCTTATAGGCAAAGGAAGCGACTCAATAATATCGGCTCCGTAAATTAGGATTTTGTGGTCAGTGGCACTCATATTATACCACGGATATAAATTAATGTAAAGTTCTGCTGCCTCTAAACAATAAGATTTAAAATATTCCGTCTTGATATAATGCCCAATTGCTAACACGCTCAGAATGTTTAAAAACTTCTTCAGAAGGTCAATATTTAAGCTTGTGATACTAGCAACTTTTTCAGGGTTTTGGAAGAATTTTCTAGTTGTGTTGCCGTCATTGCTCTTTGCACCTCCTTGTTTCGGCTGATCAACGACTAGACCCATTTCTTTGTAAAATTTTTCAGATATAAGATGTTTTCTATTTTTTACGATAATTTTGCTTCGGGTGTTCTAGCTTGCCACTGTTTAAGATCAAGTTTGTATGCTACATGCAACAAAAGTTCATAAAATATGAGACAACAATGAAGAACAGATATTCCAAATTTATAAGTGACTGTATCGCATTTCCTGGCAAAAACTTTAGATAAGTCATTAATATCTTTAGGTGTGATTTTACAAACATTGCACGTCTGCGTTGATGCGGTATCTGTCAGGACATTACATGTTTTGCCATCAAGCATAGTACACATAACAATGTGCTTAAAATGTAAGGTCTTCCCAGCAACAGACACTGTAGTTGGTTCCAATTTAGAGACTTGCGAGTCAACTAGGTCGTACTCTTCTTCATATTAACGGAAGTTTCTTTTAGTAAATGAAATTGACGGCAATACCGTGTGGAGGAGGCTTTTATATTTTTCCAATAAATCTGCTTTGAGTTATTCGTTGCTATTGACATTTCTAAAGGTACTATTGTGGATAATATAACGTTGGAATCGCCATATTGTGAACTTGATAAGTTTTGTTTGTAAATACTGTGTCCTCCACTACTAGGGTTCGCGAGACCGAGACTGAATTAGTCTCGGAAAATGTTTACGGTCTCTTGGTCTCGGTATCGGTCTCGAAAGTCTCGGTGGTCTCGAAAACCAAATTTTAAAAATAATATTTGTTCGTCCAGATGTTATTTAGACAAAAGTACATGGAAGCCTTCGTTCGAAACCCAGAGTTTTTCCAATCTTAAATATTTAATGTAAAAAATTTGAACATTTCAGTAAAGTAGAAAAAATGTAGGTATATATATATATATATATATATATATATATATATATATATATATATATATATATATATATAAAATTATTCCAAAAATCTATAATTCGAAATGATGTTGCCAACAGATGGAATTAGTAAAGGAAGATATATACGGACAATATTAGGTGTATCAAAATAAAAGTCACAAATCCCTTGTTCTTTAGACATCAACAGAAAGGCCACACATCAATAGAGTTACTTAAACAACCATCTACAGAACAATAATTATTTGACATTTCGAAAGATATACAAATGGAATAAGATATATTACACACAAAATAAGGACACACTGTATAATGCTGCCGAACTCATGCAAGCAACGTGCTGGGCATTATAGGGACAGACGTTATAATTCAATAGGTAGAAAACGATCGATTGTCAAGTAAAGCACTCTTAGGTATTCTGTAAACTTTGCTATTTTGAACCAAACTTTTATTACTTTGATGCGTATTTACTTTCTTAACCAAGACCGTTCTTAGGAGTCTGCACGTTGTGCTTGCACAATGGCTGCTATGGTTCATAATACTACTTGTGAATCAACTATTTTTATTATTTAGTAAATTAACTATAAATTTTAAAAGTGGAGTAGATTTTAAAAGTAAATTTATTTATTAAACAAATATCTACTTGTTCAATTTTTCGCCTGAAAGATCAATCTATAGCCTTTTCACCAGTAAGATCAAGTTCCTCGAGCGATGATAACTATGACATCGATTATACATCACTATTTGAAAAAAGAAGTGATTCCGAAAATTGGAGAAAAGAAATAATAAAATATTTGCAGTTAAAGCGTGCTCCAAAGGGTACAGATATTTTAGAATGGTGGGAAAGCACACGATAAACAATTTTCAAATTTAGCCAAAATGGCAAAAGATCTTTTGTCTATAAAGGCGACCTCCGGAGCAGTAGAGCGTTTATTTTCACAAGCAGGGTTAATTAATACAAAACTAAGAAGCATGTTAAATGAAACTTCAAAGAAATGCTTATTATGTATTCATTCATGGTATAAAAGAAACTTGAAAAATGAAATTATAAAATATTAGTGTAAATTTTCTGTAATATTTTTAGGTTTATATATAGGTTAAAATAAAATCTAAAAATATGCTTATAATGTATGTTTAGAAATTTAAATTTTTACTTTGTTATTAGAACAGTTCGTTATTTTTTAAGCGTTATATTTGAATTAGCTTTATATGTATTATTTTTATTATACACATATAGTTAAAAATTTTATATCGTCTATTATTTGCAAATACAAACAAATCAATACAAAAATATTGTTCTATAAAACACGTACCTTCTTTAATTAGCAAGCCATCAAAGCGATTAAAGAGGAAAATGTTAAGACAAATTTTCACTGATTTTTTTAACAATTTTTTGTTTATTTTGAGTCGGAATTTTTTTTAACAAAAATCACCACAATTACTTCGTCTGTTGGAGCCTTTACCGTATCTATACTATATAAGAATATGATATTGCGATGTTTTGAGTTGTTACAGACTATTAGTTATTAATTATTGAACTAAAAACTAAGCATTTTGGGATTTTAGTTACTTTCAATAATTAGACATAAAAACTGATTATAAATTTATAAAGATCACAATATCTAAATCCTATATAGTATAGTTGTAATAAAGTGTCTCTCTTTGCGAACAGGGTGGTAATTTACGGTTTTCGACATGTAAAGTGGAATTTCGCTACTAGAATTTCTAAATTTGGGAAATTCTCTTTTTATGGTTATTTATATCGTTTTTTAAGTGACTATTTCACTAGTATCATTGTTATAATAACATACAATGCTAGTATAATATAATTGATTATAGAAAAATTATTTTTTGCATCAATTAATTTGCCCCCAAATATATTTTTTGAATTATTTTGTTCAAAACAAATAATTTACGAACATTAGTTATTTTGCTACTTCACTTTGAGATCGAGACCGAGAGTCTCGATATAGGCCTCGGTCTCGAACAGCAAGTCTCGGTCTCGGTCTCGAAATACTTTTTCAAGTCTCGGTCTCGTTTTGAATTTGAATGTTGAATGAACGGCCAATTCTACAACGTCCGCCGCTGATCTTTATCAGTTTTTATCAGGGATTTTTTTGTCGCAAAACATAATATTTCAGGACTGTTTTCTGACACTAGAGTGGTAACATTTCTTAATTTTGTTCGTTTGGAACAATCTTCAAATAGCTTTTTAGGTCTACTTTTGTTTGATTCGATATTTGAAAGCTTCTCCGGTCAATAACAGGTAACTGAAAATTAGCTTGAAGCCATTTACCATTTTTTTCCAAAAATCTGTCATATATTCGATGACTAGATTTTTATTTGAGAATACATTTAGATACAAAAAACTTGACAACATTTTTAACAATATTTTCGAAATTTTCCTTGTTGTATTTTTCTAGTATATAACCAGTTAAGAAATTGATACATTTAGCTGATTTAAGGTTGAAAAACTTATTTTGATAAAGTTTCAAAAATAATTCATTTTTCGTAATCTCAGGTTTTCTGTGTGACTACCTGTATTAAAAAAAAAGATTCCTCAGAAAAGGCATCTTTCGGCACTCTCATTTGTTTATATTGTTATCTCAATACTAGAAGCATACTTAATTTTAATGAAACTTACAGGTACTTAGGGGTACTTTTAGGTAAACACTCAGGAAAATCGTAAAATATATTAAAAAATTTAACAAACATAGGTCTTTAAAATTTTGTTTAAAAACTATATTTGCAAAGAAGCAGGAATCCATGCATAATAAATTTAATTTGTATACCTGTCGGTTTCGAATTCGTGACCAAAACCTGTTCTAACTTGTCACAAAAATGATAACTACCACCCTACTTCTCACACTAGATATTCAGTGAAACTGATAAGGCGCTCTTGATATCAAAAAATTTCACTTTAACTACCAATTGCCCAATTACACCAGCTTGAAAAACAAATGCAGGAGCCGTTCGCAGGCGCAATTAACAACATTTTTTTTGCAAAATGGATTCGCTCGGCGGTGATTGAATTTTGCATTTTTGTCACTTTAAATCCTGCATTTTACCGTGTGTGCGCCGTTTTGTCCCGCTCTCTTGAATTCGTACTAAAAATTTACCAGTTTATCTCTATACCTCTTTAAGTTTGAAATTAGTATAATAAGTCGTGTTTTCAGGGTAATTTTTTAAATATTTGCGATCTTATATTCATACCTAAATGTTACCAATTCATTCCCACATAACACTTGATTTTTGGGTATAATTTAAAGTAAATTGGATAACTCGTTTTTTCAGAAATAATTTTTTTTACGTTTTACTAGGGCGCTATCTTATTCTGGCATATTGGATATTTACCAAAATATTACAATGATAAGTAGTTTGAAGCCATGCCGTGAACTGACAGACAGATTATCCTCCTGAGACCCAAAGAAAAACGGCTCGACAGAATTTGTTAAAAATTGAACCATTGATTTTAGGGCTGTCGAAAACCCTATATGAATTTTTTCAGAATTTTTGATTAACTAGTTTTTGAAAAAAAAATTGTCCATTAAAATGGACACTGGGTCTTTGTCAGGTCATATTTTCAACTCATACCAAAAAATAAAAATGCACATATAATTTTAATTTTTTATTCCAGAAACGTGAAAGTCATAAAAACAGTTGTGCTCTGACGTGATGCATAAGTAAATTTTGCAAACATTACAAAAAAATTTGGTTTTTTTATTACAATTTTTCTGCTTACAGCGCATAGAATTTTTAATTTTTACCAACTCAGGCAAATGCATTTTCTGAGTTTTTTGGGTCGGGCTGGATCTTGGTGAATCATAACCGGCTAGGTTGTTCCTTGTTTTTAATCTTGTGAAGCTGGTAGTTTCAGCATTGGCATTTGGGTCATCTTTTAACAAGCAGTCAGCAACTTCAAGTTTAAATTCAAGAAATTTTAAAATATCCATTTTGCCTGTCACCTAGTTTTTGTCGGTCTTGACGATACAAAATCCAAGAGTTAGCTATTGCTAAATCAAAAAGATGAAAGATGGTTTTCACAGTCCATTTTTTAGTTCTTGCGGACATCCTGTAGTAGCTTATCATCCTGTCTATAAGATCGATGCCCCCCATGGAATCATTGTAACATTTAATTATGTGGGGTCGCGGAACTTGAATGTATTTAGATTCTTTTTTACACCATCTTTTGCAGTTATCTACAGGTTGCTCTCCTAGTTTAGTGGAACTTATAAAAATTGGCTTTTGATCAAACCATTGCACGACGTTGATTTGGCCATCATTCCTAACCGTTTGTTCAGTGAAACCCCTAGGAAACTTTTTTACAATTTTTTCCGCAGTTAAATGCACCGCAGCAGGTATCCTTGATTTCATAATTGTTCCCGTGCACAAAATCTTTTTTTCTGTCAATAGATACTCTAAGAGAGGAATTGTTGTAAAATAGCGGTCCATAAACACATGAGAACCTGGCCTTAAAGAATTTGTCAAACGAATTACAGCACTAGGTCCCACTCCTAAGTCAACATCACAAGCTTGAAGTAAAGTTCCTTTGCCCTGGTAAATTTCAAAGTCTAACACCAATCCTTCTGGTGTAGCACAAACAAAATTTTTGAGGCCTTCAGGATTAGGTTTGCCTCTGACAAATTGCTTAATCTTACATACACCGGTGAAAGGAATCATTTGCTCATCTATAGCTACTATGGGATGGCGTTCCAAGGATAAACAAGTTTTTTTTATTTTATCTATTAGTGGCCTTACTTTCCACAACTTATCTTCTTTTTTCTTTTCCTCTGGAACATCATTGTCTACGACAACTTTTAAATGACTTCTGATCTTAAAAAACCTTGTCCTAGTCATATTTTTAGTTATTTTTTCTACTCTGGTGAGGGCAGCCCAGTACATTTTAATTTGCGGAAACTTTAGGCATGACATCAGAACTGAAATTCCAAGAAACTTTTTAACTTCTTCAACTGTTAAATTCATAGGTTGATTGTGCTCGGCGAAATATTTGAGATTGGTACAAGCGCAAATTTCCTCTGCATCAGAATCTTCTAAATACATTTTAAAATAGTCGAAAACATTCCAGTCCTTTCGTTCAAAACTGGTGTCCCTCATCTCAGGCGTATCGATATTTAATGGTTGAAATCTATCCACTTTTTTCCATGAAGTTCGTCCCCAACGACGTCTTAGAACACTGAGAGGCACATTCATTTCTGCATCAGATTCTGATGAATTATCTGAAAGATGCTCTTCGTCGTCTTCCATTTCAACATCGTCTTCAAAAACATTATTTTCTTCGAATGGTAATTCCTGTGCATTGTCACCGCCGGCACCGCTGTCAAAGTTCTCAGTGGCCTCACATTCGGAATCATCCAAGTCGTCATCAAATCCTTCAATATCAGATTCTTCCAAACAAGCCAAAATTTTTTCATCATCTTCTCCAAAACGAAGATACTTTTTAGAGCCGAAAATTGCTAAAAATTAAAAAAAAATGAGAATAAAAAAATTTTAAGGTTATAAAAAAAATGCAGGCAGGAAGACTTGGTGTCCATTTAAATGTACACGTTTTTTTTTAACGTAGAGAATGCAAACAGTTTTTAAATACAATAAACAGTACTTAGACAGCAAGATCAACCCCCTCTACTACTAATCCTATGTTTTTATTTATTTGTTTTTACGTAAAATCATAAATACTTACTATCTAGCGTTTGTTTGCCAAAGGCACTCATGTTTACTTAGTCACAGCTGATCACCGAGTATGAAATGTAACGTATTTTACTACAACTGTTGCATAGATGGCGGTACTAATATGTCCATTTGAATGAACAATTGGATTCTAAAGAATACAATAAACGATTAGCTTAATAATAGGCGAAAAATCTATGGTCCATTTAAATGGACGCTGGATCTCAGGAGGTTATATATTAAATGCCGAGGGACTAAATAAGAAAATTCGCTAAATATGTATTTCCTTGACCTAAAAATCTAACCACTTGTGTCATTTATCTAAATGCGGGCTACCCCTGTGCAAGAAAACTTGTTTTTTTTTTGTATTGTGATAACAAAAAAATTTTATTTTGCAAAAATATTATACACTTTTGTTAAAAACACAAGATAATTTGTTATTACTTCCCTCGTGAGATTTTTTCAGATTTTTTAGGTTTAAGGGTCCCTGGATGCCGGAAAACATGTTTTCTCAATTCCGTCTGTCTGTAGGTATGTCTGTCCGTCAGTCAGTCTGTTAGCGGCCTAGATAAAAAACTACTTATCCAATTTCTTCAAATTTCAGTCTAAAATTAAGGGCCATGCATGCGAAAAATACAGGCTATATATATACTTAATATACGTTCATTAAAAGTTTTTGATGATGCCATTTAGATAAAAATTTCAAATTTTGGGATTAAGGTAAGGTCAAGGGGTACTTCTTTTTTGAAATATTTTCAACTTCCTGTCACTTCCGGTTTAACCGCTTGCTTATTTTAAATAGAACACCCTGTATTTTAAGATATTTTTGGATTCTACGGAGAATTTTAATGCTATTTTATGTAGCATGTCCTATACCTAGGTTCAAGCGTTCTTAAGATATTTTACCTTGAACCGAAAATGAGCCTTCGGGGTACCAAATTTTAAAATCTCATATTTTTGTAAGTTTTGAAGATATAATCTTCATATTTTGCAGACGATCAGTAAATAATCTTAGGTTTCTATGACCTGTTCTTCTTCCAACTTCTGCCGTTTGATTGTCCTTGCCCAGTCTTATCTCGTGGCCCGGATATGTATACTTTTCTACTTGTTCTATTACTGTGTTGTTTAAATTTAGTTGTATGTCGTGATTAGAAAGTATTTTAGTTTTTGATAGATTCTTTTCTAGGTCTATTTTGTTTGATGCTGTGTTTAGTTCTTCTAGCATATTCTTCAATTCTGTTTCTTTGCCACTTATGAGAACGATGTCATCAGCGAAACGCAGGTGGCTTAGATAGGTTCCATCTATTTTGATTCCTCTGTCCATGGCAGTTGTTTGAATATGTTCTCTAAGGCCAGTGTAAATAGTTTGTTTGTGAATTTGTATATATATATATATATATATATATATATATATATATATATATATATATATATATATATCTTCATCTATTTAAATTTTCATATTAGCGTTGTCATAAATATCTTTAATGATGTTTGTGTATCGTCACTCTGCCCTAGCATCGTTCAGTGCTCTAATAAGTGTCCATTTTTCGATAGAATCAGATGCCTTTTTGTAATCTACGAATATTAGGTGGAGCGGTATATTATATTCCGTAGTCTTCTCTATCAGGGTTCGTAGGGTCTGTAGATGGTCCATAGTACTGAATCCCTTTCTGAAGCCGGTGCTGTTCTGGTGGTTGATAGAAGTCCAATTTGTGCATCAATCTATTGTTGATAATTCTAGAGAACAGCTTGTATAAATGTGACAACAAACTGATTGGTCTGTAGTTCTCTATGTTTGATGTGTCTCCTTTTTTAAAAAGTAGAACTACGTCTGTAGTTTTCCATTGAATTGGTATTTTTTCCTCTTGTAGGCACTTGTTCAGTAGGATTTTGATTGTCTTTAGGATAATATCTCTACCAGATTTAAGCATTTCTGTTGTTATTCAATCTTCACCAGGAGCTTTCTCGTTCTTTATCTGTTTTAGTGTTAGTGTTATCTCTGCTTTTGTTATTTCTGGAATTTCTTCCGACCCAACGTTTTTGACAATTTTGTTGTCTCTTTCTGGGGATTCTAACTAGGAGGCATTAAAGTTTGCAGTAAAATTCTTTTATTGCTTGAGATATTTCTTCGTTTGTGTGCACTAGTTCTCTCTCTATTTCTCATTGTACGTATTTTTCCCCTTCCTGCTGATAATTTTGAATGTAGGACTCTCATGTTGCTGTTTGCTTCTATGGTCTCTTTTATGGTTTTTGTGTTGTGCTTCCTGACGTTCTTATATATATATATATATATATATATATATATATATATATATATATATATGATTTTTAAGAGCCTTATTTGGTCCGTTATGTTGAATTCCTATATCACATTTATTTTTTCTGTAAAATTTGTCAATTGAATAAGAACATTTTTTCACGTTGATTTTTTTAAACATTTTATTTGCCCACCATTTTGTTTCACCATCTTCAAATCGTTCCACAAATATACCAGTTTATCTTTAAGTCACATTTAATGCTTGCACACGTTTTGAAATTATTCTAATAAGTAGTTTTTCGGGCTGATTTGATAAACATTATATTAGGCTGCCATGTTTTTTATTATCTGGGAGTCGTACCAAAATGTTACCAGCTCATTTCCATGTATCACTTGATTTTTGTGCAAAATGTGAAGGAAATATTATAACTAGTCTTTTAGTAATAATTTTTGTGAAGATATCATTAGGCCACCATTTTGTTTCGCCAATTACCAGGTCATTTTCCTCTTAATTTTAAAATTTGAAGTCAACCGAGTAAGTAGCTGTTTAAATATGCCGTGAACTAACAGACAGACCAACAGACAGAACGACGGAATTGAGAATACAAGTTTTTGGCATGTAAGGACGTTAAAACTTCGGCATATGTAAAACGAGGTGGGGGTTTCACTATTACAAACAATTTGTTTGGCCGCCATTTCGTTCCCCCATCTTGAATTCGTACAACAATTCTAGCATTTCACCTTTATACCACAACTAATTCTTCAAATTTGAAATTAATCTATTAAGGGCCTTTTTTCGGGCTAAGTCCTAAAATATTTTATCAAGCCGCCACTTTGTTTCATGTTTTGGATTCGTAAAAAATTTTTACCACTTAATTCCTTCGTAATACTTGATCTTTGTGCAAAATTTGAGGTAAATTAGAAAAACAGCTTTGTAGTAACCATTTTTTTAAAGTGCGGGACACGAAAAAAAACCGGGCGAAGTCAATCGGTTTAGAAAGGTCGGCTAAGAAATCTCTTTAGACCAGTGGTGTCCCGTCGTTCTTTAAATAATATGGCACTCCTTTTTGACTATACGCACTTCAGAATTAAAAAATGTAACTATGCTAAATGAACCTTAATCTATATTTGTCTGTTTTCTTTCTTGTACCGCACTTCTATATCTCTTGTTAAACGGCGATTTTTCAAATTTTAAAATGATTTAATTTTGATTTTTCTTGATCGATTTACCTATAAATATATTTTTTCTTGAGCTCTGTCATTAACGGTTCTCGGGCTACTGCCTACGTCCACTATTATTGGACCACCCAGTATAGTGATACACGATTTACAAGTCCAGATTTTACAAGGGCAGCCAGCAACAGATCCAGTGAACGAGATTTATCAAAATTTTAATTTATGCGGTTCGACTTTGGGCTACTCGGGTATGCCAAAAGTGGCCGTCTATCTCCGATTGTCATATTACTTTATACAGAGGCCGTCATGTGAAGTACTATACAGGGCGTTTCCTAATTGCGTGCTGATGATAAAGGGGGTGTTTTTATGACCTAAAAGTCTTAACTTTGAGATACAGGATGGTAAAGTTAAAAAGAAAACATTTTTTTTCATTCCAATTCTGATGCTATTGTAGATAACTACATGAAATTTGATACACGTCTTCTATGCATTAAGGAGCATACGGATTTACCCAGGTTAGTTACATATGCACGCCAATGGTAGAAATTTCAAAAATTGAGTTAATAAAAATTGCCCTTTTGTGCATAAAAGATGTGTATCAAATTTCACACAGTTATTTATCTATAATAGCATCAGAATTAGGATTTGAAAAAAATGTTTTTTTAAAACCCTGTATCTCCAAAGTTAAGACTGTTAGGTTCATATTAAACCTTTTTCTTAAAAAGGTCCAAGAATCACCCCCTTTTAACATTAGCACGCAATTAGGAAACGCCCTGTATAGTGCTTTACAATGACGCCCCCTGTACAAAGTAATATGACAGACGGAGACAAACGGTCACTTTTGGCATACCCGAATAGCCCAAAGTCGAACTGCATAAGTTAAAATTTTGATAAATCTTGTTCACTGGAACCAGTTCTAGCTCCCCTACTATAACTACATTGATGTATTAATTTTGGAAAAATATGAATTCTGTAGTTTTTCAAATATTAATTGCAATATTAGATATTTTTTGACACCCGGTATTAAACGGAAAATTAATTATTTTGAAGCAGTTTATTGACAGCTACTTTATGAACAATTTTACAAAATATATGAAAAAAAACTAAGTAATTTTTGAGGTTGACGGCTGTGATTCTAATGGTTCGATTCCTTCTAAATCGTTGTCTTCCTCTAAAAATGATGAGGTTTCGTCGTCACTACTTGAAGATCCCAGTGTGATAACTAAATCATCAATAACCGTTTCAATTTTGCCATCTATTTCCCAGTATTTATCTTCAATAGAACAAACAAGTTTAACATACGATTTCCAATTTTCTGCCGATATTGAGTCAATCGCTTCTAATGTTATTTTATTTAAATCTTTAATTGAAAGTTCGCCGGTGTTGCACCTTCGAATATATTTTTTTTACTCCTGTCTATGCAAGTTCAATACGGTTGAGGTCGCACATGTATGGAGGCAGCCTTAAAGGTGTATGACCGAGGTTACGTAAAAGACCGTCAATTTTAAACTTCTTTTCTCTAGGCTTGTTGGCTGATATTACTTCATATAATTGATATTTTCTGCATGTTGGATCACATACAAGATTGTTCGATTTAAGCCACGATATCATATGAGCTTTTGTAGAGTATTTAGTTGGCACTTTATCTTCTAAGTGAGAATGATAAGACGCATTATCCATTACCACGATTGATTTGGGAGGAATGTTAGGTAGAAGCCTCTCGAGCAACCACTTTTCAAAATTCATTCATGTGTTTGTAACGTATGGGTGTTGTAACGAACATAATATTACTAGGCAAACCTCTTAATAGGGCCTAGGCACGACAGCTCCTTTTGCCGGCTCTGGCGTTGACAGGCGTGGTTGTTTTAACTAATTTAATTATTTATTTACTCTGTCCTTTTCGATAATTGAATGTATACAGTATCCTTTTCAGAAGACACGTCTTATAACACGGAGTTTAAGTAAGATTTTAAAAGGGCGCCATCCGCAATAAATGAAATTCTAAAATTATTGTCTGTCTTTTAACCAAAAAAAAATTAAAAAAAAACTATTTAACCAACAAGTTACCAAATTTATTGTAAAATAACTAAATTACACTAAGACAAATGTTCAAAATCAATGTAGCAGATAAATTATTTAATAATTTAAAACCATTAGCAATAATTAAAAGAAAAATTCTTATGAAATAATTTGTAAAATTACGAACACTAATATTAAATTATATGTACCCTAATTGGCCAATAAATTAAACGCTGTTAAGATAATTAATTACTCAAATTTTCAAATGAAATAAACTAATAAAAAACTTTAGACAATAAAAAAAATGGAAATTTCTCACCAAACTCTTAATAGCGTGCGTGGTGGAGAACCCACGACCTTTGTGGACGCTCCAAGGCTGCATCAGTTCTTGTTTTAACGCCTACCTACTCCTCTCCCTCAATGGTTCTCGAACAGGATTTATGACGAATTATATCCGGGATGACCTTATTTTCTCGGAACCAAAATTCTATCCAATATTTAATTTAGGCAAGCAGTGGCTAGTTCTAAAGGGGGCTAGTTAGGCGTCTAGCTATAAAAACTTATCCAGAAATCCAAGTACTGATTTCAAAATGGATAAGACAAAATTATGAAATGAAATTTTAGATTTCAATTTTAATAGTTAAAAAAAACTAGTTTGTAGGAAAATAAAGGGCAAGTCGGTGTAGAGCAGAAAGGAAAAGAAAAAAATAGGCGTCAGTATGGCGTGATTTCGAAATTCAGTAATATAATATAAAAATTTAATATAAAAAATCACACTTAAATTTTGACCAATTAATCTAAATAATCAATAATGTAATTACAAATTTTAATGTATTACCTGACTGATGTAACTCTGGGAAAAACTAACAAATTACGTTTCAAAAGTTTGACCCGTCAAAATGGCTTCCGACTTGCACAAAATTCTGAAGATAAAATGGCTTGCTAAACGTGAAACCAATACGTTTAGCAGATAAACAAGAATTTAAAAAATGTTCGCTTTTTTTGACATAGTATAGCCAAAGCTCAACACAGGTTTGCTGGGCTGATGGCGCAAATAAAAACCCCAAAGTAAACGTATGTCTTAAATGATTTTGATTAAAAAGGAAAGCTATCGCCTAAATGTATACCAGAACAATTTAATTAACTCAATTAATTATAAGCTATAAAAATATTATAATTCAACAAACCAAAATTAACAGAAAATTAACTAGGAAAAATAAGTTTTAAT
This sequence comes from Kuschelorhynchus macadamiae, assembly GCA_030620095.1. Classification (NCBI taxonomy): domain Eukaryota; kingdom Metazoa; phylum Arthropoda; class Insecta; order Coleoptera; family Curculionidae; genus Kuschelorhynchus; species Kuschelorhynchus macadamiae. Next base: position 14,444 of record JAUTXW010002006.1, read on the forward strand.
CTTTATGTTATCCTCCCAATTGAATGATAATAATATTAAATATCAAATCTCCTTGTATTTATTATGATCAGAGACATGCATGCATTTAGTTTGTCTGAACTTGGCTGAGTGACATCATATCTGACCTGGGTTTAAATATTCCAGACTACAACCTTGTTAGAAAGGATAGGGATGGCCGTGGTGGTGGAGTGGCATTGTATATACATAACTCGCTTCAATTCAAAGTTTTAAAAGCACCAGATCAGCAAAGCCGCCTTGAGCAAGTGTGGGTGAGTGTTAAACTTCAATGAAAGACAGTACATTTCGGATCTTTATATCGACCTCCCAATATCAATGTCAATGAATGTTTGGAGGATCTGGAAAATGCTTTAGTTAGTTTTTTGCCTGCCAGTAGTAATATTTTCTTTGGTACTGATTTTAATATAGACGTTTCACAGGCGCATAATGCCGCCTGTAAACACTTTTCTCGTTTATTAAATAAATATAATTTAACACAACTTGTTCATGTCCCTACTCGGATTTCTGTAAATAGTAGTTCAATCATTGACTTATTAATCACTAATTCACCTGAACTGTGTACTAAAGTAGAGGTTATTAATATGGAGGATATCTCAGATCATCATTTAGTGTACTCAGTTCTGAATTTGGAAAAGCCACGTAAACCAATTTCATTTCGAACATATCGTGATTATTCTGGCTTCGATTTAAATAATTTTTTATTCGATTTGAACTCTGTTTATTGGGATTTTATCTATAATCTAACCGACGCCGACGTAAACGAAATGGTCTCTTTTCTAAATACCAATATTATTCAAGTTTTTGATGCACATGCTCCAATAAAAACATCCCGATTTACAAAGGCACCGGCCCCTTGGATTACCCCTAACATTAAATCCATGATGAAACTACGACAAAAAGCCCTTACTAAATATAAAAAAATTAAAAACAGATGCAGCATTTAAAGAATATAAGCAACTTCGAAATTTTGTAACATCCGCTGTTCGAAGTGAAAAAAAGGCCTTTCTTAAACACAAATTTAAAACTGACCCCAAGTTATTTTGGAAAACTTTAAAATCATTAAATATTGGCAGTTCTTCTAATACATGTAATAAAATACATGAAAAGGCACCTTTTGACTTTAATAAGTTCTTTGTTGATAGTGTGCCGAAAATAAACTCTAACCCTGGCACTGGTATCTTCCAGCAATATGCAGATAATGTTGCTCTACAACCCGAAAGCCAATTCAAGTTTAAGAAAGTAAGTGAAGACCAAGTGAATAGGGTAATATCTCAGATCAGGAGCACTGCTATGGGGTCTGACTACATAAACATAAAAATGATTAATCTCGTGACTCCTTGTATTTCCCCGCATATTACATTTATAATAAATCACTGTCTTATGTCTGGTGTTTTTCCAGAAGCCTGGAAACAGGCTGATATAATACCTGTTCCTAAAATTAACAACCCAATTGAATTGTCGCACTATCGTCCTATAAGTATACTCCCTACTATGTCTAAAGTTATTGAAAAACTAATTAAGGTGCAACTTGATGATTTTATTTCAAGTAATCATTTGCTTCCTATAACACAGTCAGGTTTCCGAGCAGAACATAGCGCTTGTATAGCTCTTCTTCATGTATATGATGATATATTTGTAGCTCTTGATCAGGGCAAAACAACGGTTTTGGTTTTATTAGATTTTAGTCGAGCCTTTGACACTCTAGACCATTCCATTTTGTTAGCCAAACTTAAGTACTTTGGACTTCATACCTCTAGCCTTAACCTAATAAAAAACTATCTTTTAAATAGGTGTCAAAGGATAAGGCTGAATTCTGCTCTATCTGAGTATGTGGAGTTGCAACAGGGGGTTCCACAGGGTAGTGTTCTTGGTCCGCTACTTTTCTCCCTGTATACATGTGACTTCCATGAACACCTCCGAACTTGTCGCTCGCACCAGTACGCTGACGATACGCAAATTTATCTTTCATTTGATTACACTGATGTCGCCGAATCTATTAATGCCATTAACTTAGATCTTTCCACCATATCCAATTTAAGTAAAGATCATAAACTTGTTTTAAACGCTGCCAAGTCCAAACTGCTCGTTTTCGGGAAACCCCTTCCTAATGACATGAGTATTGGTATAGATGGTTCTTTTTTAGCTCCTTCCAATAACCAGAGAAATTTGGGAATTGTCATGGACACTGATCTTAGGTTTGAGGAGCATGTATCAAAATTAGTACAGGCATGTTTTTATAAATTAAAAATACTCTATATGAATAAAAACTTTCTTACAACCGATATTAAACTACATCTATGCGATTCCTTAATATTATCAATTGTTGGTTATTCTAATGTACTGTTTTGGCCAGCTTTGTATCAACGGGAAAAAAGAAGTCTTCAGAAAATCCAAAATACTTGTTTGAAATTTTGCTTTGACATGAGAAAATATGATCATGTTACTCCGCTTTTGGATAGATCAAAATGGCTCACCTTGGACGAGCGATTTGTGTTACAGATGGCAACGCTTGTACATAGGGTGGCGCTGTCTGGAAAACCTGCATATCTGTACAGTAAATTAAGGTCAAATTTTAGTGTTCACGGTAGAAATACGCGAAACGGTCAAAGTTTTGTCATTCCTAAGCATAAATCTGCCAAATTTCAGGGCTCATTTAGTTATAATGCACCCAAAATATACAGCACATTGGCATTTGAGGTAAGAGGCCTCTCGGTCGTGACAACCTTTAAAGAAAAAGTAAAAAAGATTATTTTAGATAAACGAAATGTTTAGGTTTTTTCTTTTCTCCTGACATCCTCTAGTTTGCATTTTTATTTCTCTTCTTAATTCAATTTTTTTTTTATTTTCTTATCAGACAATGAACAGTGAGAATTTTTAGGGTTTACCCATATGGGCTATTATATATACTGGAAAATATGTATTCTTTTCTTTTATTTTTAGTTGTTATTAGTTACAATGAATGTGGTAATTATAAATATTGTATACTTATTTTATGATTAGGATTACTTTAGGTAAGATGGTTAGATAGAGTAGCCATAGGCTAGATCTCGCCATCTTTTGTATGTATCTATTTGTATTTATGTATATGAAAGAAATAAAAGACATTTATTATTATTATTATTATTTACTCGCCAACGAAGTAAGCATTCCTTGAGTGTGTGAGAAGTACGCATTTTTAAGTCTGCCTTAAGAGGAACAAGGAAAGCCAAAATCTAGTCTACACTACGCGGTGGACAACGTGTCGCCTATTGGCTGCCAAATTTATACAAATACGTAGGAATCCAAAAATACTAAATAAATGATATCACTGAAATCAAAGAATTCATGCATCCTTGGCGTCAAACAAATATTGAATTATAGTGATATAATAACTTAAATATACACAATAATTATAAATAGCCTATTTACGTACGAAGGCAAGTTTAACTGAATCTAGAAAATTTAATACGCGCAATATAGGTCTGTAAGTAATAAAATATTTAAATTATCAAATACTAAATATGTGTAACTTGAATTCGTGGGTTATGGGACTGCAATAAGATCTAAAGTGAAACCACTATTTTCATTTGCAACGTTTCGTGTTACATTAACACTTTTTCAAGCTCTTGAGTTAGTGGAAAAATAGTGCAAATGAAAATAGTGGTTTCACTTTAGATCTTATTGCAGTCCCATAACCCACGAATTCAAGTTACACTTATTCATTAGGGACACGAAATGCCTACTCAAAATACTAAATATGTTTACTTAAAAAAATATATAGATTTATTATCATGATAAATTGTCTGACCGTAACGCACGACAGTACACCGTTACATGTTCATGATAGTCTCCAGTTGTTAGTCCCGAGCGAAAAACTAAAGCATCACCTGGAACAAATCCGGCTTCTGAGCCAGCATGAACTTTAATAAAGCGACTACTAGAGCGGATTCCCTGAACAACACCTGTAACACTTTCACTTTGCCAGCATTTTTTCACTGTCATATCATTATCTACCCAGGTTTCGTCTAGATACACAATATTGCGTCCTTCTTGCCTATATTGCCTTACAATTGACAGATATTTCACTCGCCAGTGCAAAATATTTGGCCTCTCAAAGAGCAATTTTCGTTTATTTTGGCACTTGCGCCAAACAAAACCATTTGATCGTAAAAGCCGATTTAAGTTGTTATACCCGCACGGAAAATCTATTTTGTTCTTTACAGCACGAAGTAGGGGTTTGCAGTTCTGAACCTTCTTCAAGTTTATATAAAAATTCTCTATTGTTCGTCGAATTACCTGAAAGTCACCATCGTCAATTTTATCTTTGTATGATAATCGGGGTCTTTTTTTACCAGGAGATTTTAAAGGTGAAGTAGAACATGACCGATCATTATGTTCTCTTTGAATTTTTCTTGCACTACTTTCCGAAACAGCAGTGTAAAATGCAGCGCGGTCTGTTCGATTTTGAATTGGAATAGTCAAACTATTACTGTCAGCTTCTCTAGTACAGGCCTCTATAACGCTCGCAATAAGTTCACGTGCACCGCTTCGAATTGTTTTTCCTCTTTTGCTCGCCATCCTTACTTCGAAATAATAATTCAAATTCAACGCAACGCATTTATATAGAAATGAAAACAAATGCTCGAAATGTATAGGCGCCACTGGAAATAGCCTGAACCTTCTAGCGGCAAGTGCATGGTGACTCTAGGCACATCGCAATTACAAGTGGACCAGTGCGAAATTTACTAAATCCTCGATTAATTTTCCGTACCGCTTAGCTGGCGCACTTTATAGATGAAGCGGCAAACTATTACAACAAATAAAATAACATAACATTTATTTCCGTACACAAATTTTACTTCTCCGCTTACTTAAGACTATGAATCTTTATTTTAATTTTGAAGACACATTTTTAAATACACCCTTTGCAAAGGATATCTCCTTTTGGCATAGGTACGTGGTTGACATATTGGTCTGCTTCTGGATATGAAGAACAACTACGCACAGTTTTAAATCACCTTAATTCAATCCATAACAAAATTAAATTGACACTCGAAATTGAAAAAAAAACAATTCAATACATTTTCTAGACGTCATATTAAAAAAATCACTTAATAAATTCAAATTTAATATCTACAGAAAAACCACTTATACACAGTGGCGCAACTAGGGGTGGGCTAGGGGGAGCTTAGCCCCCCCAACCTCGAAATTAGCGCTCCCGCCAGACGATTGGTGAGGGTCAAACAAACCATGTGATGTGGAGTAATTCCTCGAGAAAAACCGACCAAGCGAAATTTGTTTGCGATTTATATAGAAATGAAAACAAATGCTCGAAATGTATAGGCGCCACTGGAAATAGCCTGAACCTTCTAGCGGCAAGTGCATGGTGACTCTAGGCACATCGCAATTACAAGTGGACCAGTGCGAAATTTACTAAATCCTCGATTAATTTTCCGTACCGCTTAGCTGGCGCACTTTATAGGTGAAGCGGCAAACTATTACAACAAATAAAATAACATAACATTTATTTCCGTACACAAATTTTTCTTCTCCGCTTACTTAAGACTATGAATCTTTATTTTAATTTTGAAGACACATTTTTAAATACACCCTTTGCAAAGGATATCTCCTTTTGGCATAGGTACGTGGTTGACATATTGGTCTGCTTCTGGATATGAAGAACAACTACGCACAGTTTTAAATCACCTTAATTCAATCCATAACAAAATTAAATTGACACTCGAAATTGAAAAAAAAACAATTCAATACATTTTCTAGACGTCATATTAAAAAAATCACTTAATAAATTCAAATTTAATATCTACAGAAAAACCACTTATACACAGTGGCGCAACTAGGGGTGGGCTAGGGGGAGCTTAGCCCCCCCAACCTCGAAATTAGCGCTTCCGCCAGACGATTGGTGAGGGTCAAACAAAGCGAAATTTGTTTGCGGTGCACCATTGAGTAATGGTTTTGAGTTTGTTTTTTGAGATATTTTTGAATCTGCTGTTACAATAGTTAATAGTTACAATACAGGTAAAATAACAACTTGAAAAGAATATCTCTTACTGTGTTCTAACACCTTCTATATATTTTTTAAAAATAACACTGAAATTCCATTCAGTTCGTAAAAATTGGTAAAAAGGTATTCCTCAGTAGCGTACTTTATTTTTCTCTTGCACCTTTTTAAATTAAGAAATAGACATAAATCTGTTTTTTTTTCTAATCTAACGCCTTGTATACTTTTGCCAATTTCAGTCAATTGGACACTGTCTGGACTTCCGAAAACGAAAATTACTGGCTCTTGGAGTGTACAATATCATGCAGGTGAGAGGGTGTTTGAAACATTTTTCACATTGGATTATTATGTTCTGGGGACCAGGTTACGAGGTTTCTCTCAATGTGAAAAGACGGCGGTGCAAAGCTCAATCGATCACTTTGGAGCGTTTTGTTGTTGATATTCTCGCTTAATTCGTTTCGGGGGGGGGGGGGTGTCTACCCAGTCAATTATGAGGAAAATTAAGAACAATCATACCTATATCAAAATATTTCTTGCGGTTCGGGAGGAGGGGTCCAGACCCCCCAGGACCACCTGGCTACGTGCCTGATCGGCGGGCGCGTTTATTTTTAAGTTATGGATTCTAAAAGTTGTTTGAGAAATAACGAAAAGTGTAAGCGGTATTTTTTAAGGGGGTGATTTTAAAAGTAAAAAACATCATATTTTGAGGACACAAAACCGATAATAGTCAAACTGAAAACGGAAATAGGTGGGGTAAATGTTCTAACATTGCAAAATAATGTAGGTCATTGACCTAGATACTTAATTTATCTCGACTATATATATATTTAAAATGAAATTAAGATGATATTCCAAAAAACGGCGAAACTTCTCAAAGTTATTTAATTGTTTGTATCAAAATAATATTTGTCCAGTCTAAATGGTAGACCAAAAAAGAGGGCACACTTTGGCAGGTTTCCAGATGATAGGTCAAGTAAAGCATATATTATATTACACAGGAGAAGTGGTTATTTTCGATCTCTTTAACATTTTTATATACGGGTTTCATCGTTCTATGAAACTTTAAGTATCGCAATTTATTCAAAAAAAAATATATATTTTGACAGCTGTCATAGATATTAATCAAATCATATATAGTCGCACGGTGATGGTCTAAATAATAAGATAAAACTTAGACAATACCGAAAATTTATAATTAAATCATAGCCGTACGAAAAAGTGCGGCCTAATAAAATGTAAAAAAAATATTATTCAAAACTGGATGAACCTGGTAAAATTTTTCATTTTGAGAACGCCAAGTCGATTATAGTCGAATTGAAAATAGATATAGTTGGGGTAAATGTAACAATAAGAAATTGCGGAAGTCATTTGCGTAGATTATTTTATTTTTTTCGATTATAGATATTTAAAATAAAAAAGAGATAATATTTCGAAACACTGTGAAATACGACAAATTTATTTAATTTTTTGTATATATTGTAGTTTTAAGATTAAGATAAAGTCAACATGAAAATTTTCATGTCTTTATTAATTTGGAAAAATATCATTGTTTCTTTAAAATTGGTTTGATCCGCAAATCAATATTATCTTATAAGTGTCAGAGCTTAAGCCCGTCCCCCCAAAAGTCGGTGTCTAGTTGCGCCACTGCTTATACAGATGTAACTATACCAAAGGACTATCTTCATACCGTGGAGCATAAACTTTCAGCATATAGGTCTATGATTCACAGAGCTTTTTCTGTGCCATTAGACAAAGATTGCCTAGAAAGAGAACTTGACCTCATTAGATCTATAGCAACAAATAATGGCTATAAATTATCTGAAATTAATAGACTAATATAAAAAAAAACGTAAACTTTTAACTATGCAACAAATATATCCTAGAGTTAAAGATTCCCGTATAAAATATACACTCACATATTGTGAGCCAATATCCAACAACATTGCAAATATTTTAAAAAGAAATAAAAATCTGTTCATCCCGTAGAGCAAGGGTGCTCAAACGGTTGATCGCGATCGACCAGTCGATCGCGAGTGCTTTTTGAGTAGATCTCGAGAAGAAAATTTTTTTAATAAGTAGGTACTTAACTAAAATACAAAAATTTATTACGTAATAAAATAACACTCTGCTAGCGGCAAAAGGCGGCTTTATCAAAGGAACGCGCGGTACTTGTCAAAGAAAAGCCGCGTTTTTTATTCTTGCCGCTTTTTTAGAAATTTCGGGCGGCGCGTTTGACGGGAACATTCGAGACTTTCGTTCACGCCGATAAAAATGTTGCGCCTGCAGGAATTGGAGTCATTCTGAATTGCAACTTGAAGGCAATACTACGTCGATACAAAGTTTATTATTAAATAGTACAAAATGAGTGCAGCGAAGAAATCTAAAACGTATCATTTTAATAACGATTGGGAGGAAGAATTTTTTTTTGTATGGTGAAGGATAAGTGCATTTGTCTTATTTGTCGTGCGTCAGTTGCAATACCTAAGCGTGGTAACTTAGAGAAGCATCACAAAACGGTTCATAAAAACTATTAAAAGGATTTTCCGCCACAGAGTGAATTAAGAATACTAAAAGTACGTGATTTGATATCTTGTTTGAAAAAAGAACAAACCATGTTCACAAGACCAGCCAAACAATCAAAAGCTGCTACGATCGCGTCATTTAAAATATCTCATATATTGGCGAAACACAAGAACCCATTCGAAGATGGATCGGTTGTGAAGGAAGCATTTATTGAAGGGGGTGACACTTTATTTGGAGATTTTAAAAATAAAACAGAAATCATGTCTGCTATTAGAGACTAACTTCAGTTATCTCGTCCGACTGTCACAAGGCGTATTGAAGTCATGAGTCAGGACAGGGCAGATAAACCAAAAAATGATATCACGGAATCTACATACTTTTCTTTACAGTTCGACGAATCCACCGATATGACAGACACTGCCCAGCTGTGTATTTTTAATCGGATGGTATTCAATGGCATGTTCGCTAAGGAAGAATTTTTGACAATCATTCCCCTGAAGGGGAAGACCCGTGGCGAAAATATATATGACGTTTTCTTCAATTTTGTAAAAAACGGTTTGTAGCATTGTGTCGAGCTAATGAAGATTTTCCTTAATTTTTTTCAATTCATTGCATTATACATCAACAAGTTTTGTGTTCAAAAGTTTTAATCACGGAGGAAATTATGGGCATTGCAACAAAAATTGTGAATTCCATCCGTGCACGTAGCTTGCAACGGCGGCTCTTAAGCATAAACTTTCAGCATATAGGTTTATGATTCACAGAGCTTCCTCTGTGTCATTAGACAAACATTGCCTAGAAAAGAACTTGACCTCATTAGATCTATAGCAACAAATAATGGCTATAAATTATCTGAAATGAATAGACTAATTTTAAAAAAAACGTAAACTTTTAACTATGCAACAAACATATCCTAGGGTTAAAGATTCCCATATAAAATATACACTCACATATTGTGAACCAATATCTAACAACATTGCAAATATTATAAGTATAAAAAGTCTGGAGTTTATAGGTTAAAATGCGACGAATGCAATAGCTGCTATATAGGGCAAACAGGGAGAAATTTCGTTGTTAGATTCAAAGAGCAGAACGCCTCATATAGATTGAAAAAACAGAGTCATTTTGACAACCATTTCTTAGAAACTCCACATAAATTCCCTGACATAAATAAGTTAGATATATTAAATTATAAGCAAAAAAGTAGCAAATTGTATTGTTTGGAGACAATAAAAATGTATAGTCATAATAAAGACCCAAATGTTAACCTTTTAAATTCACAAACAGATATAGCAAATACCACCCTATTAAAACTTTTGACCATAAAAAAAATGTAAAGTTAGTTTTCCCTAATCATAATAACAAGAATTTTTGAAAATGTACTAGTAGTAAGAAACTGCAGTCACGCCTAATTCAAAAATAAAATAAGCGGCAGTTAACAAAGTAAAACTTGTATTTTCATTTATTTGTTAAAATATTAAAAATCCACACTGTGTACGTTTAATTTTAAACACTCTGTATATTTATCGCTAACTTACTGCCTTGCAAATCTAAATCAACATCTCGTAAGACAGTTGCCAAAGTGAATCTACCTAATAAAATATAAATTATAAAATAACTGGGTCACACCGAAACCACGGCGAAAAATTCGCACGTGAACGACCAGACCCGATCGGAGTCGAGGTTCGCCGACGAACGAGCGTCCGAAGCGAGAGAGCCAGCGTCGGTTTCACACACAAAGCGTCGCTGGCGTCGGTGCAGCGCCGTCGTCTCTATAGCGACGGTTCGTCGTCCATGGCAACCCACAGAACACATTGATTTCACGTATAGACGGAATATATTGCAGCCATATTCGCGACGGGGGAACGGGGAGGGTACAGCAGCGGTGGTAATACTGTTAAGTGTCCCATATATTACGGGACCATTGTTGCGCTTCACATTTAAATTTCGGAGATTGCTCCAATCTCCCGTTGTTGATCAGTTTGGCAGCCGTCGAACACTCCGACTGTATGTCCTTCGTTTCGCGAATGTTTTTTTCAGATATGCGGTTGTTTATACGTTTTTAGAGTTTATCACGGGTTTACTGTTGTACTGATCTGTCAGCTGTTCGAAAAGAGTTGAAAGTAAATAAGTCTATTGATCCTGACAATCTACCTTCTTATATTATTAAAGGTTGTCCAGATCCTCCTCTTTTAATATTCGGACTAAGTATAGAAACGGAACTCGTAAACCTTACAAACCCAAACATTTCATTTTTTTTTCATTTTAAATGATAGCATATGCTGTATAGCGTAGATTAGAAGAAAAAATTCCTTGAAAAACTCACTTTAAAAGAAAATTTCCAATATGCCTCGATTTTTTAAAGCTTCTCTTAAAACTTGAACGGTTATATTAGTTTTTGATGTGTATAAATCGTACATTGTATTACGAACATCCATTTTTACATTGTCACTTAAGTCTTCTGTCTTTGGCTTTTTTCGTGTACATTTCTTAATCTTCTTCGGTAGTAAATTATGCTTTTTTCAAGCACAATTTTCTGCACAGTCCTTATATCGATTCCCAGAGCTTTTGCTACTGTCTCCTGGATATTGGCAGGTGAATTCTCATTTTCGTAATATTTTATTAGATTTAATTCCATTTTTTTCGCTTGTGGATGCAAAAAACCCGAAAATTGTTTTCTCACTGACTTTGTCACTGACTTGTCAGTCTGACTTTGAACTGACATCGCTCAAAGATTTTTGCAACTGCTGGTATTTATATGTTTAGCTTCTTTTTTCATATGAAAATATCATAGGTCTATCTAATAATCACGTCACGTAATAAAAGAAAAACAAACTTAAAAAGTTTGTCGTTGATAAATTGTATGACCCGCACGATAACACTGCTTTTGACTATAACGGTATCAAATACTGAATATATACCAGGAGGAATTTCATGAATTTTTTTTTATAGATCACCAAATTCTGATATACAATCTTTCTTTAATTATCTGCTAAACAGTGACGGCTCCTCAGGGGCGGCAGGGTGGGCCGGGCCATACCAGAAAATATTCAGGAAAAATAGGTAAATATTTTTCAAAAATAATTTTGCAAAGATCCTAAAAACGCACAAAACCAAAATGTAGTTTATTATTTCCTGGGCATATAGTAAAATAGGTAGGTATCCCTATTATCGTTGCGTAACTAATATACAAATAACAGCGTGAGCCACCATCCACAGGTATTCTAATATATTTGTTATAGACGGTGGATCGGCCAACCGATTCCATCATCTCACATGCTAGACCTCAGCTACTAATTGGCGGTACGTAGTACGTTCGCAAACATCCTCATGCTATAACGTTCGTCGTAGCTTATATCACCCAACACCTGCCCGTCTCGATGTGGCCGTATCCCGGAATTTTTCCCAATTGAATACTACAATTTTTCAGGTATTTATTGTAATTATTATAAAATGATACTACTTATTTTTAAATGAATTTGTTAGTTCTTTACATTAGTCATGACTAATGATGGTTAATATATTATATTGGTAATTTTCACTGCATGTTACATGTTTAAATGTGGTGACGAAATATGAAGTGAATATTTTAAAATATCATTTGCAATTTGTTCTATAAGTCGTCCGGCCGCATCGTGGTTCTTGCTTGACAATATACTTTTTTGGTTGTGTATATAGCTTTCACTTTCGCATCTATTTGATTTTCTTCATGAGTCAAGATACATTAAAATACGGAAAAATTAAATTGACTGACTAGAGCGTTTTACTAGCATTTTTTTCTTATTTATTAAATTTATACTCTAGCTTAGATCTGCTGTTGATAACTACCTAATTATCGTTGAAGAAATAAACGGAAAAAAATAAGACTAGTATTTGACAATATTTGGCCCCAGGGGCGATTTTAGGAAACTTTTCGGGGGGAGGGAGTTTATTTGAAAAAAAATTTGTTAATATATTTTATTGTAAATGCTATGAAAACAACATAAATACTCATATTTTTTATCATACTTGTGGCATAAGTGAAAAAAAAACAGCCCCTAATAAATAGTTACAGAAAAACGTCCGATTTTTTTCCTGCAGCAAATGTATTTAATTACATTGTTTATATTTACATCAATACTCTTATCTATATATATGCAAGAGACCCAATCCAACAGGTCGCTCTTGTGCTAAAGTGTTTCCTACCAAGTTTTTAATCGTAATTTTCACGTAAAAATATGTAAATTGCACATGATGTTTGACCGGTCTGGGGGGAGGGGGGGATAATTACCTCATTATCCCCTCACCGTAAAACCGCCCTTGAATGGCCTTGAGCCTCGGCCGACCCTAAATTTTAGAATACGAGCCGTCACTGCTGCTAAATTTGCTAGATCGTCTACCAATAAACGGCAGGAAAATTCTAAGCGGGGCCCTTAATATTGACTATGCGACTGTTTGTGCCACCCAGAAATATTTAATTTCTCTATTCGACTTTTTCGGTCTTGCAATGCACGTATCGTCTCCAACTAGAATTTCAAAATACTCTTCTTCTATCATTGATTACGTGGCGTCTGATGTTTCTCCATCAGAGGTAATCTCAAGTTTAGAGCACAGGCCAGCCATGTCAAACTCAAAGTCACTGGAGGGCCAAAAGCATGAAGACCATCGACTAGGTGGACCGCAAAACCTTATCTTAAAGAAGACAAACTACTGAAAATCTTGAGAAAAAGTACTATTATAGGACAAGTCTGTTTATTAAATTTCCAAGAAAAAGGACATTACAAAAAACGACAAACATTAAATTCTTTTGCCAGATATTTGACATCTTTTGTCTTTAATTAAGTTGTCTATTTGTGGCGCGAATTTATCGGCGGAAATAACTTTTAAAACTGCGTCCAAGTGTGCGTCCGTCAATCGCGATCTTGCGGAACATTTCTTTCCTTTCATCAAAAAAAATAGTTGTTAACACTTATAGGTACTTCCAAACGTTGACAGGATTTTAAACAGGCAAGTACTTTTACTATTTTTGTTTTAAATGGGTCTGACACTGAATCTCAATTACTTCCATTTGCAAGTGAGGGGGAACTTTATCAATATCGATAGTGAAAAAACCAGTAAATAGAGAAAAATTGTTTTTTTGGTCTTAAAATCCTGAAAACGCTTCTCAAATTCTGCCAGAAGGTTTCTCATTTTCTTTGAATATATTTTGTATGATATTGGGACACTTGTGCTTTCCTGATATGCCTTACAAGTCAGAAAATATGACAGATTATCCCCTGCTAACTGTTTTTCTCACAACATCATCTTACACTTGAAAGCGTTGACTTGGTCCTTGCAATTTCGTATTAAGTCCGACAAGTGTTTTGTGATATCTACCATAAATGAAAGATCTTGTAAAGAAGGTACATCGCATAATAAGCTGACATCTTCTCCTTTGGTTTCCATGAAAACGCGTATTTCTTCTTTGAGTTTCCAAAACCGGACGAGTACCATAGAACACGAAAGCCATCGCACCTCTGCGTAATATGGTAAATCAGTGTACTCACTTTCTAAATCACGTAAAAATGCAGAAAAGTGTCGCTGATTAAGGCCTCGTGACCTTAGGAAGTTTATAATTTTTTTCACTGACTTTAAAACACTTTCCAACTTGATCACTTTTGAGCTTAAAACTTCTTGGTGGATTATACAATGAATATGATGAAAATCTGGTTTGTCACTGCCCGTTTCTCTGATCTTTGTCTGTAATATTTTAACGAAGCCATTTTTTACTCCAGTCATTGAAGGAGCTCCGTCTGTTGCAACGGAACACAGTTTTGACAAATCTAAATTGTACTTTTGCAGAAGTCCATAAACAGCATTAAAAATATCATTCCCAGTTGTTGTATCATGCAATGGTACTAATTCCAGTAATTCTTCCTACACATTGATATCTATATCAACCGCACGATGAAAAACAGCGAGTTGCGCTACACCACACACATCCGTACTTTCGTCACAGGCAATAGAAAATGCAATAAAAGAGTCTGATTTTGTCTTTATCTGATCACTTATATTGGCAGCCAACTCAGTAACTCTTTCAGCGACAGTATTCCGGGACAAGAAATGAAATGAAATTTGAAATGCCTTCACGCTCCCGGGACTTACAATTTCTGCGGCCTTTACAAGGCACTCTTTTATAACACAAATGGTTTTGAGAGTTTTGCGATCAACTCCGACAGTACGTAGCTGAAGGACAGATTCATTTTCTTGCTTTGGACGTGTAAACATAAGCTGCTGATCTTTCAACCGTGATTTTAACTTATTTAACTTTTCGTTTCTGACCATGCCTGTATACTTGTCAAACATAGTTTTATGAATATCATAGTGACGTTTTATATTATATGATTTTGAGACACCGACTGTACTATTATAAATCAAACAAATAGTTTTTTCTCTCACTTCACAGCAAAAAAACTCTAATTCCCACTTTTCTTGAAAGATACAATGGTCATCTACAAGTTTCCTCTTACTTCCACTTGGTTTTGAAAGAGACATGTTAAAAACTGTATCCGAAATAAATTATAATAAGTATTGTTAAGTGTTGTAACAATAAGTGCGCAACTCAACTCGAAACTCTATCGCAACTGACTCATAACTGACTAAACACTGAACGACTAAACTCAATCGAACACGGTTTATATACGGCTTGTTATTTCTCGAGTTCTTTCCAGAATGTTCAGATAGCGTCATCAGTGTTTTTGCGCGATAGAATTTTATGGAACAAGCCAGATAACGTTTGGCTTTAGGTTTTAGGTTGAGTACGTGTAGTTTATCCTCCTAAAAATAGACGGCACTATGTACACCATCCAATCGTTGTTGCAGTGGCGCGCGCTTTCAAAAACGGTTTTCAACTTGTTCGCGGGCCGCATTATCTGGCTGTTTTCAAAACTGATTTGAGCCGCAGAAAAATGCTCACTGGGCCGCATGTTTGACATGGCAGTCTTAGGCCCTTACAGAGGTCTCGCCATAGGAGCAGAATTTTCTAGGCCGCCAATTTTTCAGTATTTCGTAATATTTGCTTAAACACCGACTGGAATTTTGAATTTGAAAATGTTAACTCAAATTTTAGAGCTTTCTTAAATAAAATTTTAAGTGCTTAAGGATTACGCTTTTCTGCTAAAAATATGCGTTCTCTCTTATATATAAAAAAATTCACCTACTCCGTTCTATTCTATACTATATCTCTAATTATAGGAGGATCTATATTAAACTAATCAAGTCAGCAAAAAATACTATCAAAAAGTTCTTAGAAAGTCTAAAAACGTTTCAAAGGAAACCTGGTCCATTATCAATGACCTCAGAAACAAATCAAACCGTGTGACTGAAATCTTGCCAAGGCCAAATTACCTAAATGATTATCTTATTATTGTAAGCAAAAATGTTACCTCTGATATCTGGCCAAGTTTGGACCCTCTTTCGTTTTTCCCTCTTTCGAAAAATGTTGCTGATAGCCTTTTCTTAAGCCCTGTTAGCAACATGGAACTATTGGAAGAACTTAATAACATCACAAGCAAATCTTCGTGTAGCAGTGATGGTCTATCAATAATTAAAATATTCCTGAACTTGCTGCTCCCAGTCATAGAGGCCCTTACAACACTAATAAATGAATCCCTTATAAAAGGTATATTTCCTGAATGCCTTAAAACAGCTATAATTATTTCTCTTCATAAAGGGAGGGCGAAAAAACTAACTCTTGGAATTATCGCCCAATTGCTCTACTACCAGTACTATCCAAAAATCGTTGAAAGGTTACTGAAGAATCGTCTTAGGCAATTTTTCCTTAAACATCGGATAATATATCGATTCAGCTATGTAAAAAATATCCATAATAAACATAAAAAATGCTTCTAGCGATTGCAACCTGGCAACATTGTCCGTATTTTATTTTGTGACATTTGACATTTTTAAACTTCACGACAATGCGAGATTTTTTTTTGTGACATTTGACATTTTTAAACTTCACGGCAATGCGAGATTCCTTTTTCCAGGCGACACGTGTATAATGGGGACATATTACTGGCTACCTAAAACACCGCGAATATTCGAGTTTACTTTCGCCATGAAATATTTTACACAATAGATGAAGTTTTATTCATATGGTTTATGACTTCAACGATTCTTAACAACAACTCAAAAAAAATGTTTAGCCAGGTCTAACCAAATCGCAATCCGATTTTGGCGATTTTTAAAACACAACTATATCTTTAAAACATTAAGCCAAATTATTCAGTTCGTGAAAGTTGTACTACACCGATTTATATGATTTTTTTTAAATTATAGTCTGGGGGCCGAGACCTTTCAACACTATTTTTTTGTATTGTAAATGTATACAGGGTGTTTCAAAAAATCGGGCCACTGATTAATCACGCTTCTGCTAAAACCGCTTGACGTAAAAAGCTGCATTTTGGCACACAGGTTGATAGTAGAATGTAGAGATTCGATAAGAATGGTTTTTTCAAAACTCAAATTTCAAGGGGGATGAAACCGACCCTTAAATATTACAATATTTTTTATTTAAAAAACGGTTGGTTTTTTGGGAAAAAGCTTAAACTTTTGGTGTTTTAAAAAATCGGATCACTGATTAATCACGATTATGCTCAAACCGCTTGATGTAAAAAACTGAATTTTAACATACAGGTTGATTGTTGAATGTCGAGATTCGATAAGAAGGGATTTTTCAAATATCAAATTTCAAGATGATGAAACCGCCTCTTAAATATTACAATATTTTTTATTTCGAAAAAAACGGCTAGTTTTTCAAGAAAACGCTTGAACAGGTATATTTTATTTTATTTTTCTAGATATTTTCTAAAAATGTACACATGGTGTTTCAAAAAATCGGAAATAATTTATAAACAAAAATCTCCCAAGCCCCTGTTGACAAAAATTGAAAGAAAACGCAACAAAAAACGTGGTTTATAAAGAGGTGCTTAAATAAGGCGATTTAAGTACCTTTTTATATCCCTTTCGTTATACCCATATGCAAACAAAGTCTAAGTACTTAATTATAAATTTTGTTAAAAAGACCGGGGTTCGAACATATTGGGCCATAAGGCTTTACACCGAGAATCTAATCTAATATTTTCGCCATTATCTGTTCTTTTAGTAGCCAATATATTAACTATATATTACATTCACCAATATCTCAGAAATATATTCTTTTAAGACAGGGGTGCTCAAACTTGAACTGCTGGCGATCTACCTCAATATTTTTAGACTACTTACGATCGACTCTGAGAGGCTGCAAGTAAGTGTGATGCAGGGTTGTCGTACATACACGACACATACCTACATAGGTAGGGTGTACCGTAGCATATATAGATATTAGCTTTCCGCACAATATACATTATTTTAGTCAAGGTTTGGGTTAGGGTTAGTTAGGTTCTTCTCTACAATATCAATGAAAAAACTCATAGTTATTTAAAATTGCGAGTTTATTGGTTGTTACAAAACAAAAGAGTTACATATGGTGTTAAACTTAACTAAGGAGTGACTTTGGATGTTAAAGAGTGGCACTGCATGTCCTCAGCATACTTTTCATAAGATGGTACGTAACCACTGAGTGCTAATCGCAAGCATGATGACATATGATCGTCAGTTAGTCGATTGCGATATTTTGACTTAATTATCTTCATTTCAGAAAATGCAGACTCGCACAAGTAAGTTGACCCAAATATTGCTGTCAGTTGAAGGGCGATTTGCCTTAGATTCGGATATTTATCTTCAGATATAAAACGCCAGAAATTTGTATCAGATGCTGTAGCTTTGAGATGTATATCTGATATAATCTGCACCAACTCATTTTCAACAGAACATGAGTTCATATTAAACTGACTTGCTGTTTCAGTAGCTAATTCCTCAATGTTTTTACATGAAAAAGGATAACTCATAAATGATGAACATTTGCCAATTTACTACAATCGTAAAGACGCATTTCGAATTGTCCCAAAATATTTGACAATTCAGCCTCATACGTATCATAATTCAACTGAGGAATCCTTGCTTTCAAAGACGAAAAATGTTTCAGATCCTTTCTTTCAGTTGATCTATCATAAGTTGCAATTTACTTTTGAATGCGTTTACTGCGCTAATCATCTCAATAACAGTTTTTCCTTACCTTGAAGCTCCAAGTTAATGGTGTTTAAGTGCATTGTGATGTCAATCAAAAATGCCAAATCAGTCAGCCATTTTTTGTTTTTCAACATCTGAGTGTCATCACCTCTTTCGTCTAGAAAAGCTGTTATTTCGGGCAATAATTCTTGAAACCTGACGTCCGTGTGAAGAACTAAATCAGTGTGTTCAGCTGACTCCCCATCTTCCAACTGCAACTTAAAGAGCCGCCGTTGCAAGCTGCGTGCACGGATAGAATTCACAATTTTTGTTGCAATGCCCATAATTTCCTCCGTGTTTAAAACTTTTGAACACAAAACTTGTTGATGTATAATGTAATGGATTGAAAAAAATGAAGGGAAATCTTCATTAGCTCGACACAATGCCACAAAACCGTTTTTGTTTCCAGTCATTGCTGGTGCTCCATCGGTTGTAATGCACACTAATTTATATATTGGTAGCTTGTAGTCTTTTACAAAATTGAAAAAAACGTCATATATATCTTCGCCACGAGTTTTCCCCTTCAGAGGAATGATTGTCAAAAATTCTTCCTTAGCCAACATGTCATTGAATACCATCCGAATAAAAATACACAGCTGGGCAGTGTCTGTCATATCGGTGGATTCGTCGAACTGTAAAGAAAAGTATGTACATTCCATGATATCATTTTTTAGTTTATCTGCCATGTCCTGACTCATGACTTCAATATGCCTTGTGACAGTCGGACGAGATAACTGAAGTTCTCTAATAGCAGACATGATTTCTGTTTTATTTTTAAAATCTCCAAATAAAGTCTCACCCGCTTCAATAAATGCTTCTTTCACAACCGATCCAGCTTCGAATAGTTTCATGTGTTTCGCCAATATATGAGATATTTTAAATGACGCGATCGTAGCAGCTTTTGATTGTTTGGCTGGTCTTGTGAACATGGTTTGTTTATTTTTCAAACAAGATATCAAATAACGTACTTTTCATTTTCTTAATTCACTCTTTGGCGGAAAATCCTTTTCATAGTTTTTATGAACCGTTTTATGATGCCTCTCTAAGTTACCCCTCTTAGGTATTGCAACTGACGCACGACAAATAAGACAAATGCACTTATCCTTCACCATACAAAACAAAAATTTTTCCTCCCAATCGTTATTAAAATGATACGTTTTAGATTTCTTCGCTGCACTCATTTTGTACTATTTAATAATAAACTTTGTATCGACGTAGTATTGCCTTCAAGTTGCAATTCAGAATGACTCCAATTCCTGCAGGCGCAACATTTATATCGGCGTGAACGAAAGTCTCGAATGTTTCCGTCAAACGCGCCGCCCGAAATTTCTAGAAAAGCGGCAAGAATAAAAACGCGGCTTTTCTTTGACAAGTACCGCGCGTTCCTTTGATAAAGCCGCCTTTTGCCGCTAGCAGAGTGTTATTTTATTACGTAATACATTTTTGTAGTTTAGTTAAGTACCTACTAATTAAAAAAATTTTTCTTCTCGAGATCTACTCAAAAAGCACGCGATCGACTGGTCGATCGATCCCTTTGAGCAACCATGTTTTAAGACAAATAAATTGATCATCACATTGGTGTAGGAATTATCAACCACGTTTTAATTATTGTCAAGTATAGTATCAACATTTGGGTTTCATTTATAGACTGAAAACTATAAGTTGGAAATAAAAATGTTATTTAGGAATTTGAACATATTTTTTTGAAAATACTTTCTGTTACTTATTACATACATAGTTATCCAGTACCGACTCGGTAAAAAGTAAGTTTTTTATCAATGAATTTTGAAAATAACTTATTCTCCTTGCTGGCACAGTAGATTAGACACGAAGCATTTTTAGATGCGGGAGTTTATGTATATTTCTCCTTTTCAGTTCAAGACTATTTTTTATATTTGAAATAGAGTTAAAAATGAAAACCAACAAAGCCATGTCACTGTCAGATTCTGACATGGTTGCCAATGTTGCATATCTGTAGTTGAAGTTGCTTTAATGATAATTACCTATATAACGTTTCATTATTAATAAATATTGCTAACGAATATTAATTGTAAATTTCAGTATTCTAGATATGAACTGTTACGAATAGTATCTATTTCTTTTCAAACCTTAAATTTTAACAGTTTCTAAATTTGTGGATAAAAATTAACTTTTGACTACATGGTTTGCGCATGTGCAGATTCGCCGATTTCGATAACATATTTTTCAGATGCCTTTCTTTTCCGTTTTACTATTTTTAACCCCACTCATAATTATATGGGTTATAGCAATACCTACTAAACAACGAGGCCTACCAGCTGAAATTAAAATAGGCCTTACGTCATCAGATCTAGGCCGACAGTCGTCTCCCGTAAGAAATGCATTAAAGCATAGACCAATGCAGTTTTGCTTATGTCGTATCGTAATAACTGGCCATTAGACGTACTGGCCGACAACTGGCACTTGCTAACCGAGAACAAAACAGTGTGAAACATGATGTCGTTGAGTGATTTGCAAAAAAAAATGGCTACGAGCAATTCCGCGGGATGATTTAGTGCCCAATAAAAACAGTAAAGTGTGTGAGCTGCATTTTTCTAAAGATAGTACGATTTGGGATATTTCAGAACCCCGATTAAAAGAAAATTCTGTACCAACGGTTTTCCCAAATTGCCCCAATTATTTGTCAAAAAACGTTCTTGACCGCAAAAGTAAAGATGAAAAAAATAAGAATCTTGATGAACTACATCTTTTGCAAGCCATAGAGCAAAGTAAAGAAGAGTTTAATTTACATAGAGAAGCTACATGTTTTCAAAGTTTTAAAGAGTTTTTAAAAGTATTTCTAAATTTTAATTTAAGGAAAGGGTGGTTTTCGGTAAAGACAAAATAACTTTATTTAAACTTGAATATACTCCTGGTCCCCTAATAACAATTGTTATAAATAGCGATTTAAAATTAGAAACATTTTTATATGGTCAATCTGTTTGTGTTTCAATAACAAATTTAAAATCACCATTTTTATCTAGCACTTTGGATGAAATAGAATTTAATTGGCACAATTGACAATATGATGATGTCAATACCCATAAATCTTGATAGCGACATTCCTGATCCTAGTGAAACTTGTGATTTACACCATACCAAGTCAAGTCAAATCCCCAGTACTAGTGAAACTCCCAGAGAAACTCTCAATTCAGATAAAGTTGAGTCTGACAATGACAATATAAAAAAAAATTTAAATTTGGTATCGGATTCACCAAGGTATCGATATTCACCAAGCACCATTGTGTTATGTTCAATTTTGTTTACAATAAGCCCTCATTGCTATAAATATTTGCGAAGTCATGCTCCTATTATCTTACCTAATCCTAACACAGTAAAATCTATTTGTAATAGATTTTTAACAGATCCTCATATCGATGAAAGAATTTTTTTTAACCTATGCTCGTAACGTTTTTCGATATTTAACAGATAAAGAAAAATATGTTACCTTACTTTTTAATGGAATTCACATTGAACTCTATTTGGATTACAAGGCAGGCAATACCGTAGGAACATCAGTAAATAATAAAGCTACCTTAGCATCATCTGCAGTAGCATTTATGATCACTAGTCCTTCCTCAAGCCTTACACGAGTCATTCATATATCTTCCGTAGCTAAACTTAATTCAGAAATATTATATACATTTATCAAGACCATTATAGAAAATTTAGAAGAAATTGGGTACATAGTATTTTGTACAGTTAGTGACAATAATGCAGTAAACAGTAAAGCAATGAGTAATATTTCACCCCTTAATCAACTCAATATAGTTTTCCCACATCCTATTGACCCAGTAAGACCCTTATTTTACCTTTTTCACCCTGTTCATTTACAGAAATGTATCTTTAACAACTGGCTTAATTCAAAACCTAACCAAACATTTTCTTATCCCAATTTTGAGAAAGGCCAAAAATAATGTGCTTCCTTTTCTGTGATCTAAAACCTATACGAACTAGAACAAAAGAAATTATTGAAGCATGGTTATTCACTTAGTTTAAAGGCTATATTTCCATCATCTCTTGAAAGACAAAATGTAAAATTAGCTCTTAAAATCTTTAATCCCTTTATTATAGAGGCTCTAAAAGGTTTTGTTAAAAATTTGTCACATTCACAAGATACCGCAGACTTTATTAATAACATTTGTTAGATAAATATCAGGAACCTTTTACCAAACAAATACTAACAGCCCCCAATGCTGATCCTAAATTTTGTTTTATGATTAAAATGCAAAATTGGCTAGATACTTGGAGTCCAACTAATTTTACAAATACACTGACTCGACAAACCCACACTACATTAAACTATACCATTTATGGGCTTCTTGAAGTTAGTGAATGCTGTTTAACTGAGCTTAATATGAATTATTTATTACTGGGCAAATTTCAAACAGACCGATTGGAAGGGCGTTTTGGAAAATATAGACAATTAGCTGGTGGTCATTATCATATCTCAGTTCGACAGATATATGAATCTGAAAAAAGACTTAGAATTCAGTCTACGTTATCTCTAAAATCCAGAAATTATGGGGACATTAATATAAATCAGTTCTTCGAACCTCCTGAATGTGAACCACAGTCATTAGACACCAATTTAAATTCTGAATAATAATTTATTATCTAAAATCATAGTTACACAGTCTGATACCGAAGCTATACAATCAGAACTCCCAGTAATAACCTATTTAAGCGGATATTGCTGTTATATTGTTTTTAAAAAATTTAGTTTTACTTTTTGCAAAGAAAACTTAACTCTCAATGAACTTTGTGTGATAGAGGATTCTTATAATTTAATTAATTCCTTAAGTCGAGGTGCTCTTTTATATCCTCGAGAACAGGTAGTATATGTAGTTTCAACCGCATATACTATATTTAAAAAGCTAATTGGTGAATTTGAAGATACATTTTTGGATATTTACAATAAAAAATCTTTTCTTTGTGAGTTGTTTTCAAGTTATTTTAATAAAAGTACACTTTTAACTCCTTTTGAAAGTTGTAAAAGCCACCTAAAAATTAATGTTTTAAAAATCTTTTTTAATAGCATTTCAAATACATTTCTTAATAATTATTGCTCTAAACATAATCATAATTTATTAAATAGAAACCAAAAAGGAAAATACAGACTTTTAATAAATAGGTAGTTATGAAATTAAAACCTAGCACAAGTTTCGCATTTTTGTATTACTAGGAAATATCATCAGTACAATCTTTTTCAGAATTTAACAAATAACAACCTATTATATTCTTGATCATATAGACTCACCACAGCAAAGGCATATACCACTTACCCAAGCTTGAAACCATACCCGATTTTGATCATAAGAACTCGCCACATAGATTTTGACAATATAAAAAAATAATTCATACTGTTCTGGAGTGCTTTGCGCATAATAGTTCGTGCGTAAATGCATTACTCGTCGTGTAACAAAAAAAAAAACGAGTAATCGCTTAAGAGCCGCCTTTGAGAAATCGAATAAATTTGACAGATTCAAAAACTCATAAAATAAACCTTATAAGTTGATGTTTATTTGCTGAAGTTAAAAAAATGCTCATTTAAATATGTCCCTGTAAATAACCCGTTCCTTCTAATGAAGGTATTAAAATAACATAGGCCTAAATTTGATGACGTCACGTGTAAGCGCGTAGGCCTCGTTGTTTAGTAGGTATTGGTTATAAGGTATTTACTTTGAAAATCGACGAGCCTTTGTCTGAGCAGTTCAGGCTTCATGAAGTTTTATATAATCATCGTCTACCTGAATACCGAGATAAAAATATTCAGCAAGCTGCTTGGGAGGAAACAGGAAATAAATACTGTTTTTGGTTCTTCTTCTCCTCAGCCATTTATTATCCATTGTTGGACATAGGCCTCTCCCATTGTCTTACACCTTTCCCTATCTTGTGCTATGCGATACCAGTTCTCTTCGTGCTACTGACTTCACATCATTCAGCCATCTTTTCTGGGGCCTGCTAGCGGTACGCTTTGTTAATCGCGGGCGTCATAGGATGACCTGTTGGTCTATTCATCTACAGACTTTCTCGCAACAAGGCCCACCCAGTTCCATTTCAATGTTGCTATTCTCTCCATAACATGCACATGTCAAAAACTTTTTTTCTTTAGATATATCGGAATGTCTCCATTTGTGAGAATATATCTTAGTCTGCGAAATGCTGCGCAGCCCTGTCTGATTACGTTTATTACATGACATAAATATATGTATTCTTCTATTGTTTCTTGTTGTAGTGTAAAAAATTGGTTTTCGATGTTATTGGACATTATTTTTATTTTACTATGGTTCATCTTTAAACCCTTTTTCCCTGCGGTTATGTTAAGTTCTTCTAACATTTGTTCTAGTTCATTTTCAGTTTTGCTTACTATGATTATGTCATCAGCAAAGCAAAGGTGATTCAGGAATTTTCCATCTATACTAAATCCTTTTTCTGTCCCAATTAT
>JAUTXW010002007.1:0-38535 GCA_030620095.1 Kuschelorhynchus macadamiae
ATAAATCAGGAGAACCAGATTTAAGACCCGAGGACGATCTTCACAATCAGAGCCCTACTAAGAACCTTAGTGCAATGGAACTTTTCGAGACTAAGATCCGGCGCAATCCAACGTTGGGAAACAAAGTGCAAGGTTCCTCTAGTAGGCTTCGGCTGTTTCACTCAGAATGATAAAAAGAAACGCACTAATAACACTGCTTCCGACGCTTAGGAGGGTATATGAAAAATAGCTATTACACTCACGAGTCTGACACGTAAACTATACGGTAGGAGATGATCGAATTCTCTCGAAACAAAAATCTGTCCATATTTATATTAATCGAAGTTTGACGTCACGGCGACACCCTTTTGCACGCTCTGGACCAATCCTGTGGATTGTGGGCGGAGTCCCGTGAACGAAACTGGTGTATTTTCTGTTCACTTTCGAACAGGATTTTCTACTGAAAACATCTCCCGGGAAACTTTGAAGTCCCGTGGGATCCGTATTTTTGAGAATTTTCTTGGTTTGGGATTTTTCCCTAGAATAGTATTACTTTACACGTATTCTGGCCAAGTTTCAGATTTTTATTATAACTTTTTTCTTTTTGAAAATAAAAAATTCGTATAACCATAAGACTTTGTTAAACGATAGTTCTTTATGTAATAATTAATCCTGTGAAAAATCAGATTTTTTCTATTAGTCGTTTTGCAGATATTGGACATTTTCACCAGGTCCTGGTGCATAACTTCCAACGTCGATTTCAGGGTTTTCTGGTAGTTTTTTCTAAAACTGTTTTATTATATAAAACTCTTCTTTTTGTAAGGGCTTTCATCCTATGAAGGTCCCAAGTTGATACCTTTATTTTGGTTTTTTGTTTATCCAAAATTTTGGCTAAGTCCAAAAAAAGTGAAAAATTTTGCTCGCAAAAATTTTCCTATTTTCTTGAAAATTTGATATGTTGTAGTTTAAGTTATTTGAAAACTTTTTCGTCTAGTGACTTTTTGACGTCCGACGTCGCGTTTAGGCGCTACGGACGTGGCGTCCTTTTCCAGGCGTGGCATCTGCGACGCCTATCTTCTTTCATTCATAGTTTTGCTAATTCTTGATATATTTTTTTCAAATTTTGATACAAGGTGGCCCTAAGGGGTCTCTTTCGATTAGTCCTTACGGCACTTGTCTATCTGGTTTAGAAAAAATTTTATTAAAGATTGAAATTGAAAAATTGAAATTTAACGAACTCGAATTTTTGAATTTTTTCCTTTAATGCTAATTTTCTCTGTTAATTCTGAACGGATTTTAATCATTCTTTTACTGAAATGTAGGGTTTGATTAGGCCTTTTTGGGGATGTAAAAAGTTTTTTGAAATAATTAGTTTTTAGATTTTGAGAAATTTTTAACGTTGAATTTTAGGTAGAAATAATAATGTTTTTGTAAAGATTTTTATATGAGCGTGAAGCGCATATACTAGAGATTGTTTGTACAAAGTTTCATTATGAAATTTTGATTAGAACTATTTTTAATTAATTAATTTACTTATAGAATTTCTAGAATCGAACAGACCAATCCGATTGCAGCGTGGGTAAATCTTATTGGTTGAAAGACTGGAATGCTGTAATCCTATTGGATGGAATGTTTCTATCGAATTTTCTAGATTAGGTGTGGTTACGTAGATTATTCGACTTGGTTCGATGCTCTAGAAGACGAGTTCTAGGCCGATTTCCAATGTCTAATGTATGTAAATGTATATGGAATTCATTTTTCTACATTTTGGCCTAATTTTACTTGTTGATTTTATTTAATTTTGGCAAAAAATGTGATATTACGACACTCCCCCACCCAGCTGTAAATTGACTGTCCTTTCGATTGTCAATTTAAGCCTCGAAGGATTCTTGGTGGATGTCTTCTTCGGAGAGTTCTTCAGGTCGTAACATCGGTTTTCGTCCTGGAGGTTTCGCTAGTGTTAACTGCTCTGTCTCCGGGGTTTTTATTTTAGTTTGCTCAGGTTTAGTTTTAATTTTAGTTTTAGTTTTACTTTTAATTTTAGATTTAATTAGAGTTTGGGAATTTGCATTTTTAGCTTGCTCATTAGTTTGAGATTGATTTAAATCAGTTTGATTATTTAAATTTATATTGTCATTATTTGAACTGGAATTTTGACCTGAAGGGTCGGAATTGTCTCCTTCAGAGTCAGAGTTGTTAGGAAATGAATAAACACTATCTTCGTCGTCCGAAGATAGGTTGTCTTCATTCTCAAAGTCGACCTCGTTTCCATCTGGATGCTTCCGTAAGTCGTCCAGATGTGTCACCCAGTCCCGTCCGTTGATGTTAACAACATAGGAGGTGTCTCCTAGTTGTTTAACAACAGTATGTGGTCCAGTCCAAGTCGTAGCGAATGTGCCTGGGCCGATTGTGTACTGTGTACGGAAATTGACTTTCTGTCCGGGCGCAAAAGTGACGTGAGGGATTTCTTTGTTTTTATTGTATTTTCGCGTTTGGTAATCAAGCTGCTTCGCATAGATCCTTTTGTTACGAGCCTTCCTTTCCGGCTTGGTCAAATTTTTCCGCCTGAGGGCCTCAGGGGTGAACCACGTACCTGGCCGAGGAAGCTCATAACCAAGGACTATGGAAGCAGGCGTTTCGCCTGTGGCTTGGTTACGACGAGATCTTAGTATTTGTAATGCTTTGGGTACTTGTGTATCCCACGCAATTTCAGGTTTATTATGTAGTAATATTCTCATGACTTTTTTAAATTCTTGTACTCTACGCTCGATCGGGTTTGCTCTTTGATGATATATCGCCGAGAATTCGTGTTTTATGTTGTGCCGTTCGCACATTTTTTCAACATGTTTCGAGATGAAGACCGGCCCATTATCAGAGACTATGGTCTCCGGGCTTCCATATCTGGAAAAGATTTCTCCCTCCAGATAGGTTACGACGTCCCTTGCCAATAGCTCTGGATATGGTTTGGCCTCCACCCATTTGCTAAAAACGTCCTCAACTTTGAGTATATATTGATTTTTTCGTGGGGTTTCTGCGTAAGGACCTAATACGTCGACTGATATCATTTGGAAAGGATATTTTGGCGATCTAGCATGCATCGGAGCATGTGGCGCTTTTTGTTGCGTTTTACAAATCGAACAGGGTATGCAATTTTTTATGTAGTGTGAAACTTCACGAGTCATTCTTTTCCAGTAATATAGGCGCTGTATTTGACGCAACGTTTCATCAATGCCTGGGTGTGCAGAGTCAGGGTCATCGTGGAACGTGTAGATAACCTTCTGAGTCTGATTTTTTGGTACGACTAGTCTGTCACCAGAGTCGTGTTTTCGCCAGAGTAACTGGTCGTAAGTCGTGTAATTTTTTAGTAACTCACGGTCTTCGTTAGTCTCTGGGGGTTGTTCGTCAAGTAAGTCAGTTGCGCGATGCGTCTCTGACATTGACGATTTGATCTTTGGGCATTGACTATTTTCGTATGTAGGTCTCGTAGGTTAATCGCATTGATTGCAAGGTCTTCAGAAATCTCTAGAGACGCATTGTCAGGGTTTTCTCCCAGGGCTTCTGGGGGAAAAAGTCTCTCGAGGTTTGGTGTAAAGTCTACTTGCTCTCCAGGGTCTCTGCTGAGGAGATCTGGAAGTTCATTTTTCGTGCCAGGGACATGCTCGATTTTAAAATTAAATTCCTGTAGAAGTAAGGCCCATCGGGTCAGTTTAGCTTTAGTGTCCTTGAATTTATTGAGCCAGGTAATTGCCCTAGAGTCAGTTCGAAGAATGAACTGGCGATCCTCTAGGTAATTACGGAAGTACTTGATGGCCCACATGACAGATAGACACTCTTGCTCGTTAATGTGGTACTTTTGAACAGTTGGTGAAAATTTTGAGCTTATATGTGAAATAATGCGTCTCTCTCCGTCCTCTGCCTCTTGATAGAGTACGGCCGCCATTCCTACGGAAGACGCATCTGTTTGAAGAATGAATGGTTTGGTGTAATCGGGCCTGCTCAAAGGAGTGGGATTCGAAAAAGCTATCTTGGCCGCTTCGAAAGCTTTATCGTGGACCTCGGTCCAATGCCACTTGGAAGTTTTTCTCAATAGTTGGGTTAATGGCACTAGTAATTCAGACGAATTGGGGACATATTCCCTTAACCAGTTGCAAACTCCAAGAAAGCTCTGGAGTTGCTTTTTTGTCTGTGGCTTTTTAAAGTTTTGGATTTGAATTATATGTTTCTGTTGTGGGATGTTATTTTCCCCACAAATTCGATGGCCAAGATAATTTAAGTCCGTGACGGCAAGTTGGCACTTGTCCGCCGAAACTTTCAGGTTATGGATCTGCAATCTCTCAAAAATGAGACGAAGATGGGCTAAATGTTCCTCAATTGTATTGCTGTAACATATGATATCGTCCAGGTACACCTGCACGAAATCATGGAGATAACCAACCAAGACTTCGGTGGTCATGAGTTTCTGAAAGGTGGCTGGCGCGCCTTTCAGACCAAAGGGCATTACAGTGAAGTGGTATGACGCTCCGTCTGGAGTTGTGAATGCCGTCAATTCTTTAGAAAAGTCGTCCAAAGGAATTTGCCAGTAACCTGCCTTCAGGTCAAGAACTGAAAAAACCTTTGCTTGACAGAGGTCTTTGAGAGCATCCTGGATTCTAGGAAGCCCTGAGCTCTCGTCTTGAGTTAAGTCGTTCAGGTCACGGAAATCTACACAGAACCTTTCCTTTTTACCCTCACGTTCGACAAGAACAGGAGGACTAGAATAAGGCGACTGTGAGGGTTCGATGACACCTGCCTCAAGCATTTCATCTACACATTCATATAAAATACGTTTTTTATAAGGATTTAGAGGATAACATTTTTTGTTAACAACTTTATTTGAATTTAGCGTAATGACATGTTTTGTCGTACGCGTTGTGGGTTGGACTAACCCAGTTTCAAAAATATCCTGGAACTCATGAATCAAGTCTTTGATACCCTGCGGGTGTTGATCATTGAGCTCAGGTAATTTGATTAAGTTTTTATTTTGTTTAGGGGGTTGATACCAATACACTGTCTTCCGATTTTCGATACCAATGTAAACACAATTGCGTTTGTAATCGAGGACGCATTCCTGACTACTTAAAAACGGATGCCCTAACAACATATCTTCACACAAATTTTTAATGACAAAAAATTTTGCCGAAAAAACTGCCGATTGGATCTCGAAGATGCAATGGCACGTGCCTAGTACCTCCGCGTTTGCGTTATTGGTAGCTAGTGCTAAACTACTTCTCTCTGACGTGTCGAGGGAATCTGGAGCTAAGTTGTCCGACAACAAATTCACTCCTGCTCCAGTGTCCAAAAGTGCCCGTACTTTTTGTCCTCCAAGAGTGACACTCAGTATTGGATTTTTCACTTTTGGGACTCTATTCCCAACGACGTGCGAAAAAGTCGTTGACTTTCCACCGTCAGTTCCTACCTCTTTTCCTCTATTATAAACATCATCATCAATATCATCAATTAAAACGTTAGGCTCCGTATTTTCGCAGAATGTTTTGTGGCTCGAATTTGGAAGTGTTTTTAGTGTTTGGTGTGGTGTGGAGTGTGTTTGAAATGTGTGTTGTGTGGTTGAGGAATGGTGAGTCACACTATCCGCGCCACGCATGACGGGTCTGTTTTTAGACTCACCACCCTCGGGTGTGTGTGTAGTGTACGTGTGTGTGTGTGTAGATTTTTGAAATGAAGAGTGCGGGCCGACACTCAAAGTGAAAGTTGATATAGAAAAAGATTTTAGTTTATTTTGTTTAAAATTTAAATTATTATTTACTTGAGGAACATTAGTTGTTGAAGAAACGTTGTCTTCCTTCGAGTTTACCTCTTGGGAAGCTTGCTCAACGATCTTCTTTTGTTTTTTAGATTTCTTTTTATTTTTATTTTTTGAAGCGTGGGGGAGGGTGATGCCCTGTGTATCCTCCACGGTTTCTTCCACTTCGGGAAATAGAGAATGTAAATCTTTATGAATAAATTTGGTTTTTAAATTTGGAAAAATTTTATTTTTATTATTATCATTATTAAAAATTAAATTTTGATAATCGGTTGAGAAAATGTCAACTTTGGAGTGATCCTGAGGCCGGCCCTGTCCTAGTTTTCCGGACACTCAGGATCTGGTTTCTTTTCCTTTTGAATCTTTAACGAAGCCACCTGCTTTTGCAGGGACTTGACTTGTTTTTTAAGATTTTCCTCTTTTTTATTATTATTATTATTATTATTAGAGTTAGTATTTGAATTAAAGTCACTCGTTCGGCTAGTCGATGGCACGACTTCGTTTTGCCGTACAACCGCTACCTTTTTGAAATTTTGGGTTTGTGGTTTATTTTGAGTGTTTTGTGGAATAGTGTTTTTTTGATTTTGCGTGTTTGCATTATTCGAGGCCTTATTTTGGTTATTGAACGGTCGATTCATATTTTGGGCGTTTTGCGCAAAATTTCGATTGCCGTTGTTATTATTGTTATTATTATTATTATTTTGATTATTGTTATTATTATTATTATTATTACGACTAAAATTAGGATTTTGGCCGCTGCCAAAATTCCTTTGTGGACCTTGTCCGCTCGAGAAGTTTCTATTTTGGAAATTATTGGGGTTTCTATTAAAATTATTATTAGGCGCACTTGGATAATTAGTATTTCTCGGTCCGTCGTTACCCTGATTTGTTGTGAATCTAGGGGTAACATTTTGGTTTTGGGATCTATTTTGGAAATTACTATTTACAGGTTTAAAGCTACTATTTACAGGTTTAAAGTTATTACTACTATTATTACTATTACTAGAAGATGAGGATGTAGTAACCTTTTGCACTACAACCTTTGTTTGACCCTGTACATTGGGTCGATTTCTTTTTTCTTCCGCAATATCTTTTTCCAACATTGACGTAAGATTTATTAAATCGGATATCGTTTGGAAATACTTTCCACGTATTCTGGATCGTATTTCTGGTAATAGTTGCGAAATCACAAGGGAGATTAATCCTTGTTCATTTCCGTCGGGTTCAAGTCTTGTAAATAGCGCATATTTTCGGAAAATGAATTTTTCGGACGATTCATTTGAATTTTGTTTTTCCCCGTATAGCTTGGTTTTCAAATCGGTGATTTTATCCAAAAACCCGAATTTAGCGATAAATCGGTCGCAGAATTGTAAAAGAGTTATTTTGTAGTTTGTAAATGTGCTGGCCCATTTGTGAGCTTCTTCTCTCAATTGGGTCTTGATGAGATCCAATTGCTCATACGGGTCGTTTATATTGTTCTGTGCGCAATATTGACTAATTATTTTTAAAAATTCACGGGGGTCCTCATGTTCAAGGCCGCTAAACGTGATTTTTAATTTTTTGGGTTTTTCATTAGGTCTCTGTAGGGATGCCAGACACATTGCCATTTCTGACAGTTTATTTGCGATTTCAAGTTGGGTATTGACAATCGCGTTGTCATTAAGTAATGTGTCGTCTGTTTGTTTGTTTTGTCGATTGCCTCCCTCTAGGCTTACCGACGGTAGTTGCTCGTACAGTTTGTAGGTCCGTTGCGAGGATTGTTTTGCCCCCTGATGGACAAAGTTGGGCTCATTGAAATAATAATCCTGCTTTTTGTGTGCCTCTTGTCTAAGGACTTCCGAAAGATTGGGCAAGATATTCTCCAATGATCCACCCTTTCCATTCTCCCCACCAGGGATGCCATGTTCTCGTCGGGGAGGAGTTTGTATTAAAAAAATTTTTTGGTTTTTCCCGAACATAGCAAATCCTTGAAGGGTTTCCCCACCAGGGATGCCATGTTCTACTGTGGGCGGAGTTTGTATTAAAAAATTATTATTATTTTCGAATTTATTCGATTTCACTCGAACGTTGGGCGGAGCTACAGTTTTCTTACCACGTTTCTCCCCTGCGGGGACACTGAGCTCCATTTCTTCGAGTGAAAACAGGGAATACAAACTTCCTTCCCTTTGTCCTGTAGTTGGTTTTTTATTCATTGTCCTGTCGTCGCCTTCGCATATAGAACGGAGGTCGACTCCCGATTTCCCACCCAGACTCTGACGGTCAGGAGAGAAATCCAACTCAAATAACGAATACGTTTTTCTGTTCTTTTGCTGTCTAAGTTCCAACGAACTATCAGCATATATCGTGTGCAGAGAATCGCGCTCGCGGCTACTATCGAGCAACAGGGTTTCATTTGGTTTGTTTTGTTTGTTTAATTTAATTTCAGATTTAAATTTATCATTTATAAAAGATGTATTACGTTGATAATCTCTTTCTCGGGGCACCTCCATGGAGATGTTCTCCATGTAGGATGCTCCGGCAAATGTGTCCACTAAATATGTCCTATATGATTTATTATGATTGTCTATATAGTCAGGGGCATTGAATGGCAAGCTTGGTAAGCTTGCCGGGCACCCACCACTCACCCGGGGAATTTTTGAGTGTTCGTTCCCCTCGCCAGGAAATAGATTGAGCACTGGCTCAAGAAGGGGGACGGTGTTGCTGGGCGAATGGAGTTCTGATCTACCACCCTTGGGAACTACACCAGAAGTAGGAGTAGCCATTGGTAGTCAGATGTAAAAAGTTTGTTTAGAGAATACAAAGTTCGGACGTTCCGAACAAAATAAATGAGGGAGCAACGGGCGTCAGTCGGGGGAAAGTCACTTATAACTAAAGTAACGTCACCCGAGTGGAGTCCTATCCCTAAGTCTAAATCTAGTTTAATCACAAAAAATCGTATGGATTTTATTTACTTAAGGTAACCTGTCACTATGGCCGTAGCCGTGTGTAGGCTTTTCCAAGTCCTAACACCACTAAATATTTCACCTTTCGAACTCAAGTCGAAACGTTTAAGAAAGCACTACGCACTGTCACTATAAGTGTTCGTGGAGATACTTTGTCTCTTTAAGTTTATTGTTTATTATTTATATTTATTCAATGTTGAGATTTTTCAAAGTTCGCTCAACAGTCTTTGTAAATAGTAATTGACCACAATTACTAAACTGTCTTTTTGCTCACTTTTCAAAATCGATAGAGTCAAAATAGATAACAACCAATCTCTCGTAATGGTTATTGTTTATATTAATCAGAATAACACTGTGACTGCTCAGTAAAATCTTTTAGTTACAACTTTAGTTTCAAATTACAATAATACTTAACCTAGTCGAACTAACTAAGTGAATATCTTTTTATGTACACTAAAATTTAGTTTATTTATTATTATTAATAATGTCAACATCAGTAAATCTTAGTCTTATTTAATAAGTTGGCAAAGCTATTTAAAAATTAAAAATCAAAATGATATTTTCAAAATAAAAA
This sequence comes from Kuschelorhynchus macadamiae, assembly GCA_030620095.1. Lineage (NCBI taxonomy): Eukaryota > Metazoa > Arthropoda > Insecta > Coleoptera > Curculionidae > Kuschelorhynchus > Kuschelorhynchus macadamiae. Next base: position 9,296 of record JAUTXW010002007.1, read on the forward strand.
TTAAGATCAAAACTCAAAAAGATATTCTTTTCAAGCTTGCCAAGAGTCCCTATCTAATAGTCCACTCGGGTCACGCCGCTTGGGATATTAGACGCGAAAATGTTGTAATATTTAATTATTTAAAAATAAAAAATTATTAAAAATTAATATTTTGTTAAAGTTAAAGTTTATGATACCTTATATAATATATACAAAATTCACGAATATATATATATCAAAATCAAATTTTGTCAAAATCAAGAGCACGGTTTTTGCTAAGTGTTCCTTAGAATAAACAATCCTCTACACTTAAGAGAGATTGAGAACTTCAGGAACTGACGTGCTATGTCTCTGGAGGGATCGTTAAGTTTTAAAAGAGATCGGATTCACCAAGCGTACTTAATGCTAGGATCCTATCTTACCTAATACAAGATCAAGTAAATTGTTATTTACAATTTGTTTAAACAATTAAGTTTAAATACAAGAGAATATCAAAATCAGATTTGTCACAATCAGTAAGTTTACGAAAAATATGATTCGCCCAATTAAGGGTAGATCATAAAATACAAATCAAATAAAATATACAATGTTACAAGATAGTAAAAGTTTGCAGTCAAAAATCGGTAATTTAAAAAATTTACGAGTTATAAAAATGTTTAAAAAAAAATCAGTGAGCAATTCGTTAAAATTTAGAGTGAACAGCAAATTCAAATTTTCCCAAATAAGCAAAGGTAAACAGGTTTGCGTTTTAAAATAATGAGTGATAAATTATATGCCAAAAGATACAGAGTTTAATTTTACACTTGAACACAAGTTAGGCTAAGGTTCGAGCAAAGAAAGGAAACTTGATCTGGAGAAAAACTGAGCTTGGAGAACGCTTAGAGGAGAAGGAGACCAGAGGCAAAGCAACTTACAATTTTTTCCTCGCGCAATTTATACAGCCAGTTATGTTTCTTCCAGATGCCTCCTACTAGGCCATAAATCAGGAGAACCAGATTTAAGACCCGAGGACGATCTTCACAATCAGAGCCCTACTAAGAACCTTAGTGCAATGGAACTTTTCGAGACTAAGATCCGGCGCAATCCAACGTTGGGAACAAAGTGCAAGGTTCCTCTAGTAGGCTTCGGCTGTTTCACTCAGAATGATAAAAAGAAACGCACTAATAACACTGCTTCCGACGCTTAGGAGGGTATATGAAAAATAGCTATTACACTCACGAGTCTGACACGTAAACTATACGGTAGGAGATGATCGAATTCTCTCGAAACAAAAATCTGTCCATATTTATATTAATCGAAGTTTGACGTCACGGCGACACCCTTTTGCACGCTCTGGACCAATCCTGTGGATTGTGGGCGGAGTCCCGTGAACGAAACTGGTGTATTTTCTGTTCACTTTCGAACAGGATTTTCTACTGAAAACATCTCCCGGGAAACTTTGAAGTCCCGTGGGATCCGTATTTTTGAGAATTTTCTTGGTTTGGGATTTTTCCCTAGAATAGTATTACTTTACACGTATTCTGGCCAAGTTTCAGATTTTTATTATAACTTTTTTCTTTTTGAAAATAAAAAATTCGTATAACCATAAGACTTTGTTAAACGATAGTTCTTTATGTAATAATTAATCCTGTGAAAAATTAGATTTTTTCTATTAGTCGTTTTGCAGATATTGGACATTTTCACCAGGTCCTGGTGCATAACTTCCAACGTCGATTTCAGGGTTTTCTGGTAGTTTTTTCTAAAACTGTTTTATTATATAAAACTCTTCTTTTTGTAAGGGCTTTCATCCTATGAAGGTCCCAAGTTGATACCTTTATTTTGGTTTTTTGTTTATCCAAAATTTTGGCTAAGTCCAAAAAAGTGAAAAATTTTGCTCGCAAAAATTTTCCTATTTTCTTGAAAATTTGATATGTTGTAGTTTAAGTTATTTGAAAACTTTTTCGTCTAGTGACTTTTTGACGTCCGACGTCGCGTTTAGGCGCTACGGACGTGGCGTCCTTTTCCAGGCGTGGCATCTGCGACGCCTATCTTCTTTCGTCCATAGTTTTGCTAATTCTTGATATATTTTTTTCAAATTTTGATACACGGTGGCCCTAAGGGGTCTCTTTCGATTAGTCCTTACGGCACTTGTTTATCTGGTTTAGAAAAAATTTTATTAAAGATTGAAATTGAAAAATTGAAATTTAACGAACTCGAATTTTTGAATTTTTTCCTTTAATGCTAATTTTTCTGTTAATTCTGAACGGATTTTAATCATTCTTTTACTGAAATGTAGGGTTTGATTAGGCCTTTTTGGGTATGTAAAAAGTTTTTTTGAAATAATTAGTTTTTAGATTTTGAGAAATTTTTAATGTTGAATTTTAGGTAGAAATAATAATGTTTTTGTAAAGATTTTTATATGAGCGTGAAGCGCATATACTAGAGATTGTTTTTACAAAGTTTCATTATGAAATTTTGATTAGAACTATTTTTAATTAATTAATTTACTTATAGAATTTCTAGAATCGAACAGACCAATCCGATCGCAGCGTGGGTAAATCTTATTGGTTGAAAGACTGGAATGCTGTAATCCTATTGGATGGAATGTTTCTATCGAATTTTCTAGATTAGGTGTGGTTACGTAGATTATTCGACTTGGTTCGATGCTCTAGAAGACGAGTTCTAGGCCGATTTCCAATGTCTAATGTATGTAAATGTATATGGAATTCATTTTTCTGCATTTTGGCCTAATTTTACTTGTTGATTTTATTTAATTTTGGCAAAAAATGTGATATTACGACATAATATACAATAATAATAAAAAAATTAGCATAAGGGAGAAACATTTTACTTCATTTGTAAAAGGGAAGTATTTCAAGTATTATTTTACTTATTTTATAGACTTTAAAGTTGACTTAACTTTAATTAAAATAAAAATCCTTTTAAAAATGGATAATTTCGTCGTTGCAACACAAAAGGATTCGCAGTGGCAAAAAGCCTTTCATAACTTGTCGAAAAGTCAATTTTCACAATCCATTTCACGCTGGGTACAAGAGGAAGTGCTCTTTGCTGGGACGGGATAAAAATTTATATTTTACGAAAGTCGAGGGCATAATTTTAGGATTTTCTGATGTTAAACCTATGAATGATTGTGACGGATTATGGTGGCTGATGTTTTATTTTTAGCCTCGGTCAGCACTAGATTGGGTTAAAGTAGATTCTTGTGTTCTTTCACACATTATATTCCCGGATACGAGAGATTTATTAAAAAAACATTATTTAGTGCAATGGCGTAGGATGTAAGGAAAATAATACGCATGTTGCAAAAAATCAAATAAACTGTTTGTTAAAGGAATATGTATGATGCAGTTTTGTCAATTATCTTGTATGCCTCTAATAAAAAATGTTTGAAAATCTGTTTTTTAGACATTTAGAAGACTTGAGCTATTTTACATATCTGTATTACGCGAAGTAGTCAAAGAAGTAACGCAAAGATTGTAAATGGTTCTTATTTCTTCAATACTCACATAGTATACCATTTTTAAGCCTTGGAATAGTACTTTTGGACGTTTTAAACGTTAAAAATATTATTTTTTTCAAGAAATCAATTTTTGCTTATTAATTAGCAGTAACTTAGATTACAAGCACACACTTTATGATTTTAAGGAATCTTAATTAAATATATTTGCTTTTTTAAAAATTCTATAAATAAATAAGTCTAAAAGTATGACTAATTTGATATATGTCACTATTAAAAAAGGAATCAATACTTTCATATCAATTTATCTCTTGTTGTCTAAATTTTAAAGGAGGTATTTCAAGCTGCATTACTTCTCAGTTGCCTAGTACATGAATGTCCACATTGTCACAGTAATATCTATTATGATAGGATAGTGGAAAGGAGCAAAAGAATAAGTAGGAATGAATATATAGAGTGGTTCGAAATAAAAATGAAACCTAAACGTATGTGTAACTAATTTCTCACTTTTACTAACCAATTGCTCACTCACTAAATTTTTAGATTCAATATATTTCGAGAGATTTGTCATCGAATGACGCTAATGGGATGCTTTAAGTATTAACTTATCCGGTTTATTAAGTTTAAATTATGCGTTGTCTTTTATGTTATCTATTACACCAAGCCCAAACAGCATTAGGTCCTGATAAAAATTAATTTAATACCCTTCAACCGTAGCCTTAATTATTGGGAATCTAAAAGAGATTAATTATTGTTGATAAGAAACACGCAAAAAATGCGTTTCAAGATCAAAATTGCAATTTTATTCGCAAAGCTGCGCTCCAAACTGACCTTTATCTAATCATGAATGGCTTTGTTTAATTTCTTTGTCCTTTCGGCATTGGCGAAATCAATTTAAATATAAATATATTTTAATTAATTTAGCCGTTCAATGTTAGCAATCGTAGACGTTTGAATATTCATGCGTTACAAAAACCTAAAACGGCGTGAAGAGAAAAACACCATACCGAGAAGGTTCACCATAATCAGGCGTATCGCGAGAAAAAAATCTCGTTCTTCAATGGCAAAACCAAACATAAACATAAATAAATTTATATAATACCGCCGGGATTATTAGACCGAAACAGAAATTACTTTACATGCAACCTTCGAGGTGGAACTTGACACTAGCATAGTAAACTTGGAACGATATTTTATAAACTACGGAGAACAAAATAGAAGTAAGCCTATTTTAATGGCATTACAGCGAAAACTGTACGTGGGGAATAAAGAACATACGTTATACCATTAAACGTAATTTAAAATGAAATAAGTAAATATTTTTACCCTTTCATAGCTTCCTAACAAAATTATGAATCAAAAGAAGAGAAGTGTTAATCTCACATCTATCATTTCAAAAGTCTTAATGTTCAGTTTCAAATTTTAAAACATCGAAGAAATTTAAATCTAGCTGCTGCCCAGTAATTTAAGGTCTGCCTGATACAATACAACCTTACTTTCTTGGCTAAACGATAACCATTTATCACATTAAACTATACTTTATGCTAGACGACTTCTGTGATTAGCTCATTTAACTCCAATTAATGTCTTTACATGTTTAACTTCAAAGAGAAACATTTTGTCATCCTCATATGTATATAAGTATTTCGGATATGCAAATTATTAGAATCAAATAACGTATTTCAACAAAATAATACCATTCTTCGTACCTCAGTAATTAGAAAAAGTTAAAGCAAATATATCTAATGTTGGCCTACTCGAGTGGCCTTATTAAAGATCCCATATGATGTTAAAATGGGAAAAGTAAAAGAACTGAGCCTACTATTTATTTATTAACGTAATACTATTTCAGTTGAATTTGCAACAAACATTTTTTTCGCTTTATGGGTCCCCATAAGTAAGAAGGTCTAATTTCTTATAGACGTATTGCGACTTTAAATCTTTCTTGTTTTTATTCTATTATCTTATGTATTCCATTCTTGTATAAATGAGTCTCGTTTACATTATATTTACTTAAAATATAATATAGATATTTACTTATAATTAAAAAGTTGGTTGTTTCAGTTGAAGTGCTAAAGGAGTTTTTAAAGCAGTTAAATACTAGGAAAATATTTATTAATTAAAAAAAAAATGATTTCTGTAGATACCGGACTGACCGAAGAAGAAATAGTCCTCTCGAACGCCATCACCGAAGATCCGGAATCAGAGAAAATCATCCAGAGGGCCGCGTTGATACTCCATCTTAAAGAGGGTATGAATTCGCTCTCCAGAGTCCTTAAATCGATCGAAAAATATCAGGGGGTGGTCATTCATTTGGAGACGCGCCCCAACCAAAACGAAATCGTCCAGTTGGACGCTCTGGTAAAAGTCGATATGGCTCGGATCAACATGCTGCAACTGCTCAAAAATCTGAGGCAGTCTCAGACCCTGGTCCACGCCACTCTGATCGGCGAGGACAACATTTCTGCCAAGAATCCGTGGTTCCCCCGACACGCAAGCGAGCTGGATGATTGTAACCATCTGATGACCAAATACGAACCGGATCTGGACATGAACCATCCAGGGTTTGCAGATAAAGAGTACAGGGCTAGGCGTAAGGAGATTGCCGAAATCGCTTTTGGTTACAAATAGTAAGTATACGTTTCTCGTATTTAGCACTGAATATGCGAGAGAGTGTAGAACCATTCTAGAAACATTGTTTTTATTCCTTGTGTGCTTAAGAACTGGATTGTATGTATTCTCATCACGATGCGTCTGGTATTCGAATCTTAGAAAATAAAAACAAACAATTCGAGATATCTGAAGATCAATAAAAATATTACCGAAGCGTAGGCATGAAATAAAAATGTTTCTTTTGAGAACTAGATTCTAAACAAACCAAATCCAAGTCTTAACAAACATTAAGTTCATTTTCAAAAGGAGTCCAGGTTTATCCCGTCTGTCGACAGTAATGATTGGGATTTTCTAGAACTATTAGAGTTTCTGAACTTTATTTTTAGTTTTTATACAATCCTGCTCTTTTCTGTCCCTTCCTTTTTGTTCCGTTAATTGGTCAAGACAAAAACTTAAAATTTGGCCCACTTCAGTAACAAACTAATTACAATTTTTCCGGATATGTTTCGTGAATACCAATTTCAAAGTGACGAAGGGTTTCGTTTTGAAGAAAAAAATTAAATAGGAAAAGAAAATCGGGCAGCACTTAAGTACATAAAATTTCTTAGGTCATAACCTAAAAATGTATGTTCTTGAAAACTTGTTCCATAATTAATATGTTTTATGAGTTGGGGTGCTATTTTAATCTTTTATTTACAGAAACCTTTTCTATATCAAAAATAAAAGGTCGGTGCTGTATTTTATGATTTTTTTCACATTTTGGACTATAAGACTTGTCGTTTAATTTTAGTCATTTATTTATATATTGGATTTTTGTTAGCCTTTTTGGCGTATATGAAAAAATAAGTCTATATAAAAGCATCTAAAATATTTTTATTTCTGTAATTTGAATTTTTTAGTAGTGTCTATTTTAAAAACTTAATTTGAATTTACATTTGTTACAAAATAATTCATGTTTTATAAATTAATTTTTAAAACAGATTGCCACCTCTTTAATAAAGTTTACTATCCACCTTTTATGGAATTTGAAAGAAGTAGAAATCAAAATAATATTCTCCCCAAGCCTCAATTACAGCGTTTTGATGAATGAACGATATGTTAATTTCTTATAGACGTTTCCAATATTTATAATTGTCTAAAAAAGAATTATCTCTTTTTTTTTTGGCAAATAGGTACGTTATAATCCTAAACAGAATAAGGAATTTTACTTGCTACTATTTAGAAATCATATTTGTATATCTGGGCGAGAAATAACCATTATTTTAACATTTTCTTCTAGCGGAGACCCAGTTCCCTTCATCGAATACACCGAAACCGAGAATAAGACCTGGAGATCCGTCTTCGTTACCGTCCAGGACCTGATGCCCAAACACGCGTGCGCCGAATACCGTCGCGTCTTTAAGCTTCTCCAGGACGAGGGTCTGTTCATAGCCGACAGGATTCCCCAGCTCGAAGACATGTCCAAGTTTATGCAGAAACACACCGGATTCACCCTAAGACCCGCGGCGGGACTCTTAACCGCCAGAGACTTCTTGGCTTCGCTGGCCTTCAGAATTTTCCAGAGCACTCAGTACATCCGTCATATTAACTCGCCCTTCCATACTCCAGAACCGTAAGTGGAAATTTTTTTATAGCGGAAATTTTTTCCTGTTCCTGTACTTAACTTGTTTTCTCTATTCCGTCGGTCTGCTTGTCTGTCTTTTCGCGACATGTTTTCTCAACTGAAATTTTAATTAAAACTTAAGGCGGCAAATTTCCTTTATCCGGAACTTCCTTCGTTAATAATCTTTCCTTTTATTAGGATTATTATGATCGTATTTAGTGTCATATATAGTCATTTAGTAAGCTTACTTGCGTTATTTATCCTTTTTATAAACAAAATCAAAGGTTTTTTTTATCAGCGACCATTAGGGTAATTGAGGTAAACTTGTTTGTAAAGGAACTTAACCGGATTTTTTTTTCCCGACTTTGTTAAAAATAACAAACAAGACTTACACATTTCCATTCCTAGTAAAAGCCAACATTCGTAATGAAAAAAGTTCCGGTTACAAATAATTTACCGATTTTTTCATTAAACATGGCTAGGAAAAAGCAAAACTAAAAGACGTCTAATTGCTTCTGAAGATCGGGAGAATAATGAAAATTATAGTACATTGGTTGCACAGCTCCTACTAATGTAATGCATACGACAGACACTATAGGAGCAGAAAATCTTGTATATTTCCTCTTTTAGTATAAAAATAACACTGAATTATATCGCATTATTTTAAATGAAAATAGGACTATTTTATAGGTAAGATTGACAACATAATATTTGAAATTTGTCTTTACTATGTTTTTTAGTATCTATCATATTTTCTTCTTGCTATATCTTAAGTTTAATATACTTGTTTCAAAGCTGGCTTCCAAAGTGTTACTATTTTTAGTCGAAAGAATCGCTAATAAACTAAATAAAAGTCCAATCTCTGACACTGCTGCTCGATTTAATGGAAATTATAGACGCCTCTATACTCATAATGGACTTTCCAATCTAATTATTAAACTTCTTTGATGATATTCTCTGCAAGAGCTTCCATATTACATAAGAGAAATAAAATAACTAAAATTTGCCCTGTAAAACGTCGTTCGGAGCAAAAAAATTTAAATACTTTAAATTAATAATATTATTAGTAGTTGTTTCTATATTTAAACAAATTTGCTATTAGTAATTGATCTACAGCCAGAATCAGGATAAAACAAGTTTTAAGTATGAGAATAGCTAAACAAAATATATTTTTTGCTTAATTTTACCCTAAACAGCATTATAAATTAATTAATACTTTTTTCTATTACAAATAATATTTTGAAAAGCTGATCATTTCAGAGGCTGTATAATTTTGGACACTGACATTGAGATGCCATCCCTTAAAATGTGTACGAGGTTTTATATTTAATTATTCCTAAACTCATTTTATTCCAATAACTAAACAAATCCTTCAGATTAAAGATAAATTTAATATGTCCAAAATAAAGCTTTTGAATAATTGCTGATGCTGGCACAACTACCTAGTTCGGTACAAAATATTTCTTGAACTGGAAAGCTCGATAAAACAATCCTCGGTCTTTTGATTAAAAAAGTAAGCAGATTTGATTCCCCGCAGACATTCATCTCGATCCAAAAGACTTTATAGACTTAAATGCAAGCAAATTAAAAAAAAAGAAGATTCCTTTCGGTTTACTTCATTCCTATAGATATTCTTAAATTCTCTATGGGGTGTTTTACATTTTAGTGAGCTGTGTAAAATTATTGCAATATAGTTTTAAACTGCTGGTCATGAGAACTGGACCAAGCAATTTTTAGATTTTTTGATAGTGTTCATGACTTCTTATATACAGAGTTCACCAAACTCCATGCTTTATTAGAAGTATCTGAAGAACAAATAAATATAATAAACCTATTGAAATTTTTGTTCTGATCATAGGTGAACAAAAAGTTTTTGCTTAAGTATTTAATTGTGCGGTGTAGTTGCTTCTTGACTAAACAGGTGGTAATATTATTTTTCTAAACGGAATAATCTATATATTATTGCATTTTTATGTTTTCCTTATCGTTCTAAATACTATTCGTATTATTATATCAAACTTTAACTAAAAAGTTATTTATATTAATTATCGATTTTTCCATGCCAGTTTCCGGTTCGAGAGGAAGTAATGTCGTAATATCACATTTTTTGCCAAAATTAAATAAAATCCACAATTAAAATTAGGCCAAAATATAGAAAAATGAATTCCATATACATTTACATGCATTAGACATTGGAAATCGGCCTAGAACTCGTCTTCTAGAGCATCGAACCAAGTCGAATAATCTACGTAACCACACCTAATCTAGAAAATTCGATAGAAACATTCCATCCAATAGGATTACAGCATTCAAGTCTTCCAACCAATAAGATTTACCCACGCTGCAATCGGATTGGTCTGTTCGATTCTAGAAATTCTATAAGTAAATTAATTAATTAAAAATAGTTCTAATCAAAATTTCATAATGAAACTTTGTAAAAACAATCTCTAGTATATGCGCTTCACGCTCATATAAAAATCTTTACAAAAACATTATTATTTCTACCTAAAATTCAACATTAAAAATTTCTCAAAATCTAAAAACTAATTATTTCAAAAAGCTTTTTACATCCCCAAAAAGGCCTAATCAAATCCTACATTTCAGTAAAAGAATGATTAAAATCCGTTCAGAAACAACAGAGAAAATTAGCATTAAAGGAAAAAATTCAAAAATTCGAGTTCGTTAAATTTCAATTTTTCAATTTCAATCTTTAATAAAATTTTTTCTAAACCAGATAGACAAGTGCCGTAAGGACTAATCGAAAGAGATCCCTTAGGGCCACCTTGTATCAAAATTTGAAGAAGATATATCAAGAATTCACAAAACTATGAACAAAAGAAGATAGGCGTCGCAGATGCCACGCCTGGAAAAGGACGCCACGTCCGTAGCGCCTAAACGCGACGTCGGACGTCAAAAAGTCACTAGACGAAAAAGTTTTCAAATAAATTAAAAAAGGACGCCACGTCCGTAGCGCCTAAACGCGACGTCGGACGTCAAAAAGTCACTAGACGAAAAAGTTTTCAAATAAATTAAACTACAACATATCAAATTTTCAAGAAAATAGGAAAATTTTTGCGAGCAAAATTTTTCACTTTTTTGGACTTAGCCAAAATTTTGAGTAAACAAAAAACCAAAATAAAGGTATCAACTTGGGACCTTCATAGGATGAAAGCCCTTACAAAAAGAAGAGTTTTATGTAATAAAACACTTTAAGAAAAAACTACCAGAAAACCATGAAATCGACGTTGGAAGTTATGCACCAGGACCTGGTGAAAATGTCCAATATCTGCAAAACGACTAATAGAAAAAATCTGATTTTTCACAGGATTAATTATTACATAAAGAACTATCGTTTAACAAAGTCTTATGGTTATACGAATTTTTTATTTTCAAAAAGAAAAAAGTTATAATAAAAATCTGAAACTTGGCCGGAATACATATAAAGCAATACTATTTTAGGGAAAAATCCCAAACCAAGAAAATTCTCAAAAATACGGATCCCACGGGACTTCAAAGTTTCCCGGGAGATGTTTTCAGTAGAAAATCTTGTTCGAAAGTGAACAGAAAATACACCAGTTTCGTTCACGGGACTCCGCCCACAATCCACAGGATTGGTCCAGAGCGTGCAAAAGGGTGTCGCCGTGACGTCAAACTTCGATTAATATAAATATGGACAGATTTTTGTTTCAAAAAGCTTTTCGATCATCTCTTACGACCAGTAACACGTGTAAATTTCGTGAGTGTAATAGCTATTTTTCATATACCCTCCTAAGCGTCGGAAGCAGTGTTATTAGTGCGTCTCTTTTTATCATTCTGAGTGACACAGCCGAAGCCTACTAGAGGAACCTTGCACTTTGTTCCCAACGTTGGATTGCGCCGGATCTTAGTCTCGAAAAGTTCCATTGCACTAAGGTTCTTAGTAGGGCTCTGATTGTGAAGATCGTCCTCGGGTCTTAAATCTGGTTCTCTTGATTTATGGCCTAGTAGGAGGCATCTGGAAGAAACATAACTGGCTGTATAAATTGCGCGAGGAAAAAGTTGTAAGTTGCTTGCCTCTGGTCTCCTTCTCCTCTAAGCGTTCTCCAAGCTCAGTTTTTCTCCAGATCAAGTTTCCTTTCTTTGCTCGAACCTTAGCCTAAATTGTGTTCAAGTGTAAAATTAAACTCTGTATCTTTTGGCATAATTTATCACTCAATTTTTTTTAAACGCAAACCTGTTTACCTTTGCTTATTTTGGGAAAATTTGAATTTGCTGTTCACTCTAAATTTTAACGAATTGCTCACTGATTTTTCTTTTAATTTTATAACTCGTAATTTTTTTTAAATTACCGATTTTTGACTGCAAGCTTTTACTATCTTGTAACATTGTATATTTTATTTGATTTGTATTTTATGATCTACCCTTAATTGGGCGAATCATATTTTTGTAAACTTACTGATTGTGACAAAACTGATTTTGATATTCTCTTGTATTTAAACTTAATTGTTTAAACAAATTGTAAATAACAATTTACTTGATCTTGTATTAGGTAAGATAGGATCCTAGCATTAAGTACGCTTGGTGAATCCGATCTCTTTTAAAACTTAACGATCCCTCCAGAGACATAGCACGTCAGTTCCTGAAGTTCTCAATCTCTCTTAAGTGTAGAGGATTGTTTATTCTAAGGAACACTTAGCAAAAACCGTGCTCTTGATTTTGACAAAATTTGATTTTGATATATATATATTCGTGAGTTTTGTATATATTATATAAGGTATCATAAACTTTAACTTTAACAAAATATTAATTTTTTAATAATTTTTATTTTTAAATAATTAAAATATTACAACATTTTCGCGTCTAATATCCCAAGCGGCGTGACCCGAGTGGACTATTAGATAGGGACTCTTGGCAAGCTTGAAAAGAATATCTTTTTGAGTTTTAATTTTTAATTTTTTATTTTGAAAGTATCTTTGATTTTTTAAGTCTTAAATAGCTTTGCCAACTTATTAAATAAGACTAAGATTTTACTGATTTTGACATTATTAATAATAATAAATAAACTAAATTTTAGTGTACATAAAAAGATATTCACTTAGTTAGTTCGATTAGGTTAAGTATTATTGTAATTTGATACTAAAGTTGTAACTAAAAGATTTTACTGAGCAGTCACAGTGTTATTTTGATTAATATAAACAATAACCACTACGAGAGATTGGTTGTTATCTATTTTGACTCTATCGATTTTGAAAAGTGAGCAAAAAGACAGTTTAGTAATTGTCAGAGTCTGGGTGGGAAATCGGGAGTCGACCTCCTTTCTATATGCGAAGGCGGCGACAGGACAATGAACAAAAAACAAACTACAGGACAAAGGGAAGGAAGTTTGTATTCCTTGTTTTCACTCGAAGAAATGGAGCTCAGTGTCCCCGCAGGGGAAAAACGTGGTAAGAAGACTGTAGCTCCGCCCAACTTTCGAGTAAAATCGAATAAATTCGAAAACACAAATAATTCTTCAAATCAAACTCCGCCCATACGAGAACATGGCATCCCTGATGGGGAAATCCATCATGGACCGGCTGTGTTCTGCACAAATACAAATAATTTTTCAATACAAACTCCTCCTCCCACAGCAGAACATGGCATCCCTGGTGGGGAAACTAATCAGGGAACAGCTGTGTTCAGTGGAAAAAAAAATAATTTTTTAAATACAACTCCTTCGCAACGACGAGAGCATGGCATCCCTGGTGGGGAAACTCATCAGGAGTGTCCGTGTTCTCAGACAAACATAAATAATTTTTCAATACAAACTCCTCCCCGACGAGAACAGTAACAAAATCAGACATTTTTTCTCAAGTTAGAAATTGGTGTCAGAGGATAGACGACGTAATCCATTTTGTTCCAGGTTGAAACGTTTAGATTTTGCTGAGCTGCAAACGGTCAAACAAGCGATATATTCTCGAAAACGGTGGAATTAAAGTATACAAAATATAATACAAAGTATTTAAAAAGTTTAGGACAATACGCGATTATAACCATATAATCAAATAATAATCCATTAAAATGTTCATGACTATTGTGACCTAGCTCTATCGTTATATAAAATTTAAAGGGGACACGAGGACATAATATAATATTTTTGGTCTTTTGCGCGAATACATAGGTATTATAATAGTTTAAGGTTTAATATATTATAATTTATTATACGATATTTTTCAATGCCTTTCGGTTTTTTAGAGATGCAATTCACGAAATCCTTGGACACATGCCTTTGCTGGCTGATCCGAGCTTTGCCCAATTCTCGCAGGAAATAGGACTGGCTTCACTTGGCGCATCCGATCAGGAAATTGAAAAACTATCCACTGTAAGTATAAGAGTGTGAGCTGCTAATTTAGTTACATATTAGTTTTTCTAAATCAATTATTCTAGGAATTTTTCTTTATTATATTTTATAATATATGCGTGGTTTTAATTAATTTATATCCAAAAGTCTGGAATATATGTTTGACCTCATAAAAATAAGAAACAAATTTCATATACCTATACGGAAATTTACATACCTCGTCTTTGAGATAGAGGGAAATAAAATATGAATATTACTTAAATTTTGAATAAAGACACCTCCTACTTTTCTAAATAATTTTATATCACATTTGGTATACGTTATAATAAGACTAACGTAAAAAGGTGCCTAAATAACTTTCAGAAAAATAGGTACAATTTTGTTTCAGCTCTTTAACTCATTTGAATTTTTACTATAAGGCCACTTGCTATTTTTACAGCAAAGTCAAACGGCTCACTCTGTTCTATAACTTTTTGGTTCCTAATTTTGTCCATATTTCGCACCGTTAAGGATATCGGAGTAACTACAATGTATCGATATCTTAATCAACGAAGATAAAAAATGTCCCGAATAAAAGTTTGTTGTTTTTTGTTTCGTTTATCGAAAGGTCATAGATTTTATATTTGATTTTTTTCTTTTCCGAATCTTTTATCTTTTTGTTTATTGAAAATAGTCTTTGCAATACTCTGTTATAGAATATAGACACATTTTTTTTATATATTGTTTTTAAGAAAACATACATTTTGATAAACCACGGCATGTTTTTCAAGGTAACGCCATATTTTGCATTGGGCTCACAACATCTCATATCGGTGACCACATCGACATGTCATACTGTAAAACATGTCTTGTAATTTATGTTTAGCAGCAACATAGAGAATTAAAATTCATTCAAATATTCCTGTTTTTCATGAAAAGCAACACTTACAAATATACATGAATTAACTTAAACCCTGTAATTTTAATTTACCTACAAAATTTTACATATTTAAATAGAGGAAAACAAAAATGAATCTATATTCTCAGTTCATATACGAAAAATATCAGCTTTAAATAAAAGGTATGCGTTTTTGAGGAAATTTCAATAAAATAACACTTTTTGGCCGAAAATAGAAAAAGGCGGTAAAAAGCGTATGATCGTAAATTTCAAAGTGAGCTTTCAAGATTAACAGCGAAAACATATTTGAGAGAGATTGCCTTGGTTGCACTTACGATTAACGCGGACATTTATGAAATCCCAATGGGCAGTTAAATACCCAGAGGCGTATCAAAATTCTTTTTATGGAATGCCTCAGGCAGGCATAATGTAGTAGTGTATCTGTAAAACAGATGCTCTAGTAGTGCAAGGATGTTTGAATCATCAATCAGGAGAATAGCTCTTCTTTGGACAAAGTCGAGGGTGTTAAGATTTGAAGCAAAAAGTATGACATGTTGTGTTAAAAGAATTTTTAACACACTCTAGAAAAATTTTACATGCATGTCTTAAAAATATGCTTTTAACACTTATATCATAACTAACTATAGCAGGTGGCAGAATAATGGAGAAATATATATTTAGTTGCCATAACAATCGTTGTTAATAGTTATGATCGAGGCACGCTTGACTATATACCACCAAAAATATGACTGATGCCCGGAAGCCGAAAGATAACGTTTAAATTGAAATGGTTTTAAAACGGCATTAACCGTTAACAATACATATTTCTGAAATCAGAATAAAAATACCTCTTTTTCTAGCTAATAATAAACAGGGTGTTCCATTAAAATGTAAGAAATGTTCCCGTTCGAAATTACGAAGAACTGCCGCTGCATTCGTTAGATGCACTTCTAGCTAGTTTTACATAATAATTACCATCGCCACCGTGCCATGGTCAAGAATGGACACGCGTGACTGCAAAAGCGATCGCCCAATGCCCCGCTAAAATGCGTACATGGTCATTGTTCTTACGTCATCTTCGATATGGGAATAAGGCGAGAGATAAGTGTGACGGTCGTGCGGTACGGTCTTGGTTGTACTCTATTTTGATCGTATTGGTGACATTGGTCCTAATTCATACTTAAATAATTGTCAACTGCCCCCGAATTGACGGTTGCTGTTGTAGAACGTGCTGTCGTGTGGGATTGTGAGGTGGTTATTTAATAGGTTTGTTACACGTATCTATACTGGATAACATGGAAACTGCAATACGTATAATTGTAAAATACCAGCTAACAAGTAGCAAGTGGTAAAAGAAGTAGGATAAATTATTATTTAACAATTTGAACCTATTCAATTTTATTAGTGGATAAAATTTATTCTGTTGATCGGGTCTTGTAGCCTGCAGTTACACCTGTTTTTAATGTAAGGTTTTTTTCTACCAACCCACGTATAATTTGTCTTTTTATTAAGCTCGACGACATTCCATTAGTTGCTCCAATTTAAATACAGTACGTTTACTCCGAGAGATAAGTAAATGAGGTATTAATAGCTTATAATTAATAATTTATTAAATTTCGATCCTAGTGAAAAAAGAAGTAAAATTAAAAAAATCTAACAATCAAATTGTCATTTATTAGGTCTCTGGCATACCGTCAATAACTAGTTAGGGCTCTTCTTTAATGTCTTTCTCTCAACAAACTCTCTGATTTTTGGAGTATTGAGCTCTCAAAACTCAACTAAAAAAAAGTCTAGTTAGGACTGTCAGTTGATAACTGCGAACAACTCATTGGGTTTATTTATTGTTTTAAATTACGAAAACAGTGTTACGATCAGATTTTAAAATTATAAATTGCACCTTTAGAGATGATTTAATAAATAAAAAAAATCTTATAGAGATCCCAAATGTTTCATTTTCGATATACAGATTGTTTTTTAATACTTTAAGACACCTCCCAAAATGAAAAAGTAACATACTAAATTATTATAATTATACCAATAACAATTTTTTTATACCAATCGATTAAATCTCTTTCCAAGATAGCTTTTTAAGACAAGTTTTCCCAGCTTTCTTTGCGAAAAACCTTACACTTCATTCACAACAATGGATAATGAAAGTATTTACAATCGGTCTACTAAAATGTCCGTTTTTAATTATTGTTACGCCGACAGTCTGGTTGCGCCTTACTTTTTACCAATTATCTTCATTTTCTCACAGTTGTTCTTAACGTGAAAACGTGGCGAGAAGCAATATCTTTTTTATTTATTTAATTTACGTAACTCTTTCATACATATTTATAATGTAATCTTCTTATTATTGTAAATGCTAGGGGTCTCATGAATATAGATGGTTAACAAATGTACGTTACTCTTTTTTTAGTTTGCAGATGAAATACTCTTATTCTAGAGTTTTGCTTATTATAAATACACATGATGCGCCACTTAAAATGAGCCGAAGCCGATATCACGATTATTATTTAACGAATCCATGCCTTTTTTGATACGATTATGTTATGAAGTTAAGAGGCGCCCAATTCCAACCGGTTTAAGATCTTATATTTTTATATCTCTTTTGCGTAAGTTTTTATAGGGGAAAAAATTAATTGATTTCAAAAATTAACTTTCTCTAGAAAAAACAATTAATTTAAATCTATTACCAGCTGTGAATTGTTCACAATATAGAATATCCATCTGCCAAGTTCGGTGATGATATGACAAAAGGACGTTTCGACCTCACTACATGAAACGATCTTCCCATTTCCATACCTATCTCAAGATGGTTTTCGAAATTTCTGAAATTTCCTTGAAATCGTCAAACATAAGTTTAACAGTTCATTATTATCACCAAACTTGGCATTTGCATGTTTCATGCTGTGAACAATCCCCAGCTGATATTGGATTTGAAATCAGTTCTTTCCTATAGGGAGTTACTCTTTAAAATATTTTGATTCTGCCCCCATAAAAATGAACGCCAATGAGGTATATGGCAACTTAAATCCGACGAAATTATCCATCACTTAACTCCATTTAAATATCGGCTTCTGCCCATTTCAAATGGGGACCAGAAATAAAGATAACTAAATATAATCCGGATAAACGGCGACAAAATGAAAACCGACTAAAAAAATCGTGTTGTGCTTAATTATAACTTTTTTTCAGGTCTACTGGTTCACCGTCGAATTCGGTCTCTGCAAGGAGCACGGGGAAACCAAAGTCTACGGCGCCGGTCTCCTATCTGCCTACGGCGAGCTCCTCCACGCTCTGTCCGACAAACCCGAGCACAGAGCCTTCGACCCCGCCTCTACCGCTGTCCAACCTTATCAAGATCAAGAATACCAACCCATCTACTACGTCGCCGAAAGCTTTGATGACATGAAAGACAAATTCAGAAGGTGGGTCAGTGCCATGTCCAGGCCCTTCGAGGTCCGGTTCAATCCCCATACCGGAAGGGTCGAGGTACTCGACTCTGTAGACAAACTGGAGAGTCTCGTCCAGCAACTGAACACAGAAGTGCTTCACCTGTCTAATGCGATCAACAAAATGAAGGCACCCAGTCTTATCTAAATTTGTCTTTCCGAAAGCTCATTTAGGTTGTGTTTTGTAAAATTGTTTGTTTTCTGTAATATATTTTGATTTATTTATATTTAAATTCACGTAGATGCATAAGCATAAGTTAAGTTTTAAAAGTATTATTTAGTTGGTAGAAAGTAGTAGAACGGAAGCTGATGATCACTTTTTACGTTTTTCTTTTATAAACAGCAAATGCATTAACAATGTACAAGAAATGTTCTACATAGAGAATAGGTAATGAACAACCACCTTTTTTGTCTAAACAATTTCTTATTTATAAATATATTGACAAAAGAATTTTCCACCTTTATTAAAAGCGTGTCATTTAAAGAGACCTTAAACAATTTTCGGAATATGCTCATCAGCTGTCGTACTATATAAAGGTAGAGTGCGATCTCACTTGAGTTCTCTGCACCCCCCAATTATGTGATGATGTTTTTGTCTAGTACCCTTGTATTGTAAAAGACAGTGGCGTTCAAGTTGACTTTCGTACCGATTTAAGAAAATGTCAAGTTCCTTTATGATTGTTTTTTTTTGTTCTTCGATTCTAGTATTCCAAATATACAGTGTGTGTTAGAAGATGTTTTCTTAGAGTACGTTTCAACTGGAGCTACAATAATATAACTCTATTTATATGTATATGGTATAGCACCCTTCGCACGCAGGTTATTATTATTTTATATACTTCAATGTTATAGTGATAAAAATATCTAGAAAATATAAATGTGCAATCATGAAATATTGTTTTTAATTTCACCCCTATGTTTCTTTGCGTTACAATAAAATTGGTAAAAACCTTTATCAAAAACTAAAATTGCAATAATTTCTCTTCCTTAGAAAAAAGTATACAATGTAAACGGTATGGTAATATGAGCAGTCACTTAATAGGAGATTCCTCTACATAAAATAATACAGAAATGTTATTTTGTATAAGTATACGTATCTCGACAAGGGATTGATTTTCAAAATACAGGTTATTAATTTTTTTTTGTGATTTGGTTATTCCCTGCATATTCGAACCGAGTTATTTATAACATTGAAATAAAACTAGCTTTAGTAAAAATATGTACAAAAATACATATAAGATTATGCATTTTTCATTATTATTCGGCGAAAACTTCTCTCGTAATGGTATATTTTACAAATCGATGTATGCAACTTATTCTGTAAATAATTAAGTCGATAAATGCAATCATTTACCAGCTATTTGAAACATTTGATTTAATGTTTAATAAAATGTTCATAAGGAACATTTTAAATTAAAATCAACCGGACTCTTTAATTCTTGATTTGAAATTTGAGTTGGTTGTATTAATGTTCTTAAGTAACGTAATTAATGTAATTAAGCTTTATTTAAAATATCATGGATAGGATTGGATTTATCGATGTATGAACCTTTGAATTACTCATAGAATAGATTTACCAGCTTACATTAAAAGTATATTTTTACTTCCCTTGTAAAGGGAAGTATTGTAATCTTGAAAAATCACCCTTGGACATTTTTGAAGATCTTTCCGTTTTAGAGTTCCCAGATCTCGAAAAAGATGTTTTTCAATTTCCGTCAGTCTGCCATTCTCTATTTAAAAATTAAAATTGTTAAGGAGTTAAAGAGGAATGAGGTAATAGTCCTGTTAAGACGGCAATAGGATACAATATGATGCAGCCACATTGTTTTTCAAAATTTCCTTTTTTCAAAAGCTTCTTTATTATTCTTCTTAAAGAAGTTATACCCATTTACCACAAATAATGGTTCAAAACTTTCTTATAGAAAAATTCGAACCTAACTTTGCGCCGAAGTGTATCATGTATAAAATAACTTGAGAAATTTAAAAAATGTATTTATTATGCGCATTGTTATTGGATTTTCTACTGATATATATTTGACATAATTTGTCCAAATATTTATTAGAATAAAATAGAAATAGCAAAAACGTGATGATAGATTTCAATTAGAAATAAATGAAAAACCAGTCAACGCCTAAAAAATACCTCAAATTCGTAATGAGCCGTCAAAATTTACCAGTAAACCAAGAATACTAATTTGATTTTTGTAGTTATATTGATAATTCCATAAATGTATTTTGGGTTGCAGCAAAATCTGTACCTGTTTGTTTATACATTAAATGTAGGATTTTTACATAATAATTGTAGGTATGTGTGCTACCAGCCACCCTATGTAAAGTTATATTAGAAGATTAAGTATACAAATTTATCAGTGCGATTTTAAGTAGACGAGAAGTTTTGTTCAGATATGACGTATCAACTGTACTTTAATTTTATTTAGTTTATGAATTTAAAATAGTATAAACCGCCACCTTTATTCGAAACTGACACATATAGAAACACGAATTTGTCAACCTGTCAAAAATACGTCAAATCGTAAAATTTTTAGTGTGATGTCGAAAACACGCATTATAAATAAACTTGCCGGTATTAAAGGCAACATTTAAAAGCGCCTCGATCTTAAAATTTAAGTGATCTTTCCACGAAGGAATAAATGCTTTCGAAATGGACAAGCTCAAGCCTCCACCGAACAGTTCCCCCGAAGAAATCGAGGCATGGAACAATATGATGGACACCATGGTTACTTTTATTCAAGCATCTACCAATTTAATGAACACAATCACTAAAAAAGTTCAAGCGGCTTCGGATGGTCCTGGAAGAGGTGCTGCTCACATGTAAGTGGTAAAGCTCTACTAATTGCTCTAATAAAATAAACCATTTTAAACTCAATTATCAGTATTTCGAGATTTGGCGGTACTACATATTTATAAAATAATATAACAATGTTTTAACTTGAAAACCAGTGTTTTACTCAAAAAAACACATTAGAAGATATTCTATTATACTTGTGTTTTTGTACTGGCTAAAAATTATACTGATGACTCAAATCATATATATATATATATATATATATATATATATATATATATATATATATATATATATATATATATATATATATATATATATATCGGTAGACAACATTTCATTATTATTGTTATAATTAAGTATACGTGCAGCATCATTATAGTAAATAAACATATGTCGACACAATATATAGGTACTATAAACCAATCAGAAGGTATAAATTTAATTAAGGGTGTTGCAAAAATATTTAAAAAAATATTTTGCAGATTTTTGTTCTAGTTTTGAGGGCAGTAGAGAAAATTATTACAGATTTGGCAATAATGGATAAAAGAAGATTACATTTTTGGAGTTTTACGTTTGTATTTCGGATACTTAATTCATTTTGGTAGGGTAACTGAAACTTAAATTTGTTGGCCAAATACTGTACAGTACAATACAAAGTTTGATATATTGTTAGTTTTGGGAAGTCAAATACTTCTTAAAAACAAAATAAAAAATCCAGGTCATTATTTGAAAAAACAAAATCAATGATGCGCTTCCGTTTACGAAACGTCAGAATCAAGGTCTGATAGCACTACAAAATTTTACCCAAAAAGTATAATAAGCAAGAGCTTGTGTTAAAATTGCCCCAATATACAATATGTCGCCAAAAAAAGAAGGTCTTTAACTCCTGTTAAGTTCGTTACTTTTTTATTTTTAAGTTAAATTTTAAACTTGAATTTTTACAAATATTTTTTATGTGCAGTTCGTACTGATTTTTGTATCTCAACCCAAAATTTTTTCGGAAAGCACCGTTCCTTCACAAATCGCTTCTAAATGCCGAATAAATAATTATGTCAAAAAAACAAAAAATACTGCAATCATATACTATTAAGCAATGTTTCTTTCATTGCAGCCTTGATAAAGCCGAAAATAAACGTCGAAACGTCGGCAGATTTACAATAAGAGAAATTATTATTATTGTTGAACTCAAACTTACGTTTATCTGAGGACTATATCGATCGTAGGAAAAATACTTGTTAGGTAAATAACTATTTTATGTTTTATTTATTATATTTTTTAATGTTTTTTTTAATATACTTCTGAAAAACTAATATGTGATTCAATTTCTATATAGGGCGACATTTCACTATATAACTACACCAAGCCTACGTTATACTCAGCCCTTCTAGATAAAACGGATAGAACCAAATGTAAACATCATGAGACTACACAAAAACCACTTTGCGGAAAAAAACGCAAGAAATTATGATTAATTTTTTTTTACGTGTTATTATTTGTATGAATAAGCAAAATGCCTCGTTTTTTTTGCCCATACAAGTTTAGTTCACCTCAGAAACCCTCTCAAAATCATTCTACTCTCATTTGGGATGTCCAACGTGAAGTAAAATAATTTCTAATTTTTTAAATAATGGCTCTTTTTTTACCTAATTTGACTCAGCTATGTAGGATACCTATATCATTTTTATTGCTGGTAGGAATAATTTCTTCTATACCTAGGTGTGAAAAAGAATGCACTGCTAAAGACACTCCAGAGAAGGATGATCCACCGGCACTAGAATCTGAGAAACGTCCATCAGTAGAAAAGAGTGAATCGTTTAAATCAGTTATCGAGGAACCGGCCGAGGCCCCTCCTGAGGCCCCTCCCGAGGGTGAGGCCGAAGAACCTGCTCCGAAGGGTGATGAACCCGAAGCGACCCCTAAAGCTGCACCCGAAAGTGGTAAAAAATATTAACTTTTGCATTCTCAATTTATATGTATGTATATATCACAGTATTTTAGTGAAATTCGTCTTTTCGAGATTCTAGTAATCTCGGACAGTTCGGCATGTTACATATACACATAGGTTTGCAGAATCTGCTCATAAAGTTTCAGCATATTGCACGTAACACGTTTTGACTGACAATATGACGATGCTTCGTGAACTCATCTTTTTGAAAAGACGGATTTGACCATAAGACTACAACATATACATACATAGTCATCGGAATGAATATAAAATAAATTACAAAGTTTAAACCTACTACATACAGAGTGCCACAAAAATGTGACGCACCCTTATATATTTTTCCTTTATATATTAGAATGAACTTTGGCTTATAAAACTGGATATTTTTACCGTAACAGTGTTGCCATTTCTTCTTCTCCGAATATCTGATAATAAATTGTATTTTTCAAATAGACAGCCTATGTTTGTTTGCTTATTTATTTTAATATATCACTTTCTTTTTTTTTAATAATATCAAATTAATAACATGTTATTTTGATATTTGAAAGAAAAAAGTTCTCCACCTGCTGGAGGAGACAAGAAGGGATGCTGCTGTGATGCCATCCGTGAAAAGAAAGAGAAGGAAAAGAAAGGTAAGTGCATACTTTAAGCCCGAAATTCCCTGAAAAGACCAATATATCATATAGAATTAGATTTAAATTTGAATTGGTTAAATTGGATATTTTTTACCCTAGCATATCTTCCTTTATTTCCGATTTTCTGATATTAAATTTTGTTTTTTTTATTACACCGTCTATATTTTTGCTTACTCTATTTATTTTAATTATTTAATTATAAATTGGAACAGAACTTTCTTATACCATGAGTATACAGATATTAATTGAAGTTAAACGTATATTATGGTCTTATTTACCAATTTTTTAAAAACGTATTGTGTGGCTTTAAATTGCTCGTAAAAAAATACCTTTCTAGCTATCCCAATGACGAACATTTATAGGATGTACCATTGAAAAATTTAAAAAAATGCAGAAATTTGTAAATATATTCGATTTTAATCCGGGGGAAACTAATTATAGTTGCTTATTATAACTGGGGAATCATCTCTCGCATGTAAAAAAATATTTTTCTTTTTTCAATATTGCCAAATTAATAATAAATTATTTTGATATTTTAAAAAGAAGGTCCTGCACCAGCTGGAGGAGACAAGGGCTGCTGCTGTGCTGCCATCCGTGAAAAGAAAGAGAAAGAAAAGAAGGAAAAGAAAAGTAGGTCCATAGTTTACTTCCCAGATTCACTAAAGACCCAACTGCCATGGCAACTAAAACTGTTAATTCGCCAGTTCTATGAATATCTTATTTAAAATCCACTACTGCAAAGGCAGAACTGATTAAATTTAAACCTCTTTAGTGAATGTGGTTTGTAAAGTGCATTTTTAACCGACTGCAAAAAAAAACGGGGTTGTCAGTTGGACGTATGTATTATTTTTTATATATGTACATCGATTATTTCGCGACAGTTTGATCAATTTAGATGAAATGTTTAGGGAATATTCAGGATATTGCCGTAATAGTCTCATATCAAACATATTGACAAAATGTTAAAAATGGCGAAAATACGCCATTTTAAATTTTTTACGACATGCATCATATTATGATTAGAACATATATGTGTTACATAAGCAATGAACCCTTAAAATATATATATATATATATATATATATATATATATATATATAAAAAGATTTATATAAAAAATAGAATCGGCTTCAAAAAAATTCACAAAAAAGTGAAAACTAATATTTTATTCAATCTAGAAAAGTTTAGTCTGTGAAGACATACTTATTGTATTAGGCATCAAAACACTCAATATATAAATGTATTTTTGTGATTAAGTAATTAAGAATAAAGGACAATAAAACTGTACATACCAGGACTATATTCTAGCAAATATATACAGTAAAGCAATTACCTCATGATGAGCTCAAAAATACAAATATTTATTTCCTGACTTGCGTTTCGCATGGTCAATAAAATTACCGCAAAATATAAAAAGTATGTATTTTGGAACCAAAAAGAGCATACTAAAAATATACTTGCATGAGTCTGAATAATTATAAATTTCGCATATCATTTATTTTAGTTATTAGATATTGGTACGTACAGCTCTCATTTCGATTCGCACGGATTTAGCTACTTTAATATATACAAACATCATATTTAATTTTTAAGTTGTGTGTTAATAATAATATTGATCGGATTTTAGTTAAATGTCTTTGTAAGAAGAAGAGTAAAAGAAGAACGTCCGAAGTAATAGAGGAGGAGGATGAAGATCAAGAGGAAGAACCAGAACCAGGTTAATATTTAAGCATGAGCATATTAAAGGATAATACCATCTTAGAGTAAAATGTTTGAAACAAAATTAATTTCATTTAATTATAAATGCTATTGGCCAAACGAACTCAAAACATAATTACTATATTCAAGAAAAATTCTTTTTATTGTACATTTTCCCCATTCAAAAGAAGCCATAAAAAATAAAAATCCCATTGGTTTCCAGCTCAGTCATATATTTTTTTAAGCAATGCCAGGTTTTCATTGTCGTGTAAAACTTTTCTTACTCTACAATTAATATTTTATTCTTCCAGCTGATGGTGACTCTATTTATTTTTTATAATAAAAAAAAACATGTTTGACTTCTTGGTCGTCGTCCCATTTTTCAAAATTACGTCAAAATGGTGCAGAATATCAAAAAAATCCAAGGGGTATAAAATTAAGGAGGAAATCCTGTAGCAGTTCTGTGTCGTTACAACCAGAAAAAGTTACATCATGCACAACTTTACAATATAGAAATTAGAATTAAATATTTCTAGATATTATGTTCGATGTACCTTAATTTAAAATTTATCACCATGTACTTGAAAACGAAAAGTTTCCGAATGCAAGTTCATATTAACTTTTTTAAACATTTAAATAGCCCATCTAAATGTTGAAATGGTATTTTCGAATACCTTGTACACATTAAATAACCTCAGATATTTTTAAATAATACATTTTTCGACTAGAAAGATTATGTGAGTGTGGTCCAACGGAAGGCAACAGGAAAGCGCAGGTCGAGGAAATGATGTCAAAGCTGGCCAACGCCCAGAAGGAGATCACGCAACTTCAAGAGGAAATGTGTCGGCTGCAAAGGATGGACGCGTCCAGGAGGACCGGGCCTCACGGTGGTCCTAACCCCGCCGCCCTTTACAGGGAGATCATGAAGGACACTGAGGTATACAATTATACAATTATATAATTATTGATCAATGCTATTTAAGGATATTTGGTTTGAGAGTCAGTGATTTTGTATTACGTAACTTATGAAAAGATAAACCTAGTAGTAACATTGAGTGCGAAGGAAAGCATCTCTTGTCAGCTAGGCGATAGATTAACGACGCAGGTCTAAATTATAAAAAAAATACGACGAAATTATGTCATTTTTGAATAGTGGATTTTCCGAAAGGTGATATGTAACTCTACAATAAGCTAAAATAACATCTATTATCGATTAGTGTAATTTTAATTGCGTCTACAAGCTTTATTTCAGACGAAAAAAAAGACGAATTCAGAAGCTTTAGGGTTTTATCTATATTATCATTTATTGAAATTATATTATACAAGGTGCTTCTTTTTAAATATGTTCATTTTCCAATTGTCCCAAACCTTAAAAAATTTATATCTAACATTGTTTCCTATCTTTTAAAATAAAGCTTGCAGACTCTCCCGCATATTTGCTCTATCGTAAAACTACAAGATGATGGTTTCTGTCACCGTCTAAGTTTTGTCACACTCATGGTACACAATTTCCATTACTGCTGTTTTCAGCCATTTAAAAATTATGTAGGTAAAATGTTTACTGACTCTCCGAATAATAATTGTCGGTAAGTGGTCATGTTTGTCGACACTTAGTAAGGTAGAATATTTAACATAATGTATGTACAAGGATAAAAAGTAAAAAGGGCTTAGTGCTTAGAGTGTAGAGTGTTCAAAATTTAAATAAGGATAAATATTAAAATTTTAGTAAAAATACATAAAACCAACTTCAAAAATGCACTAAAATGTGGACAATAATATTTTATTACCACTTGAAAAATTTACTATCTGACATTGGGGGCAAATTTATTCTTATTTACGAAATCACCAAAGGGTTTTGATGTCTAATGTCACGAATAATGAGTATAATGTCTTAGGCCCAGTTTCACAATGTGTGGTAACCTTTGTTGGCTGGCTTATGATTATTTACGATAGTTTCTATAGCTAAGAAGGTGAATTTTCAATCGAATCTATAGATACTAACCCAGACTTTTTGATCACCATACATTGTGAAACATGCTATTACTGTCTTTAATAGTTTGACGCAGGCTGGTTTTATTTTTTTAAACAATTTTATATACTTTTTTTGATGATATGTTATAACTCATAAAGGAGCAATTTCGCCATTTTCAATATGGTTGTTTGGGACCATTCCGGTATATTCCAATTTCCAACCATCGCGGAATAATTGACCTTATTACATAAAAAATACATGGGGTCGAATTGTTGGAGTTTTATTTTGTTATAATATCTTTATTTCATCAAGTCACATTTTTAAAGATAATTAAATAAGAATTAAAATTCATAAACAATCTATAGGGTGATAATGTTTTGGGTCAAAAATTCTGACTCCCTCCTTCTCTGAATTGTTTTGGGTCGTCATAGACCATTTATACCTTAACCTCCTTATATTTACCGTTCCATTTAAAAGTTTTTTTTGTTTTTTATATTTGTCACTTTTATAAGTTATTTATTTATTAATTTAGGTTCTATTTAAGGTTATTAAATACTGTTGAATGTCAGGTTGAAATATTTTACTAAATAACTCTTAGCTAATGTTAAATATTGAATATGAAATATTGAAAAATACAAAAACCCTTTTACTTGGAACCGAGAATAAAATGTTACTATCTTGTATGTCAAAATATAACCCTCTCTATTGAATGCTACTTATAGCTTCATACATTCTCAATAGAGAAAAAATATTTAGATATGTATTTTAAAATATTACTTGGTTTACACAGAGTTGCTCACCAGGTCAGTGTCCACCCAACGCACGTGGGCGAATGTTCCCGCCGAATTCTATGGGTGAGTCTACCATTTTATCATCTTAAAAATATTTCCACTTAGAGTCTTACAACCAATCTATCCTAACCGGCAATAGGATTCTTGCATTCAATTTATTTTTCCACAAAGAAAAAAAGGCAAAAAGATGTTACTTTTGTGTATAAAACTTAAAAATATCCGCATAAAAAAAGCAACAGGTCATGTTAGACTACAAAACAATCCAGTGATTTTTTTGAAATACATTAATATGAGTGAGCTATTTCTAAATGGTCAATTATAATTTCTAATACCAGAACTAATTCTACAGATTATCCATTTACTGAGGTAAACATTTGGATTTCAAAGACATTTTTTCAAGCACAGCTACCAGCAAAATATAAAATACCATTTAAAACATTACGAACGGCAAGCTTGAAACAAACACAACTAATTTTAAAGCTTCAGAATGGAAGCATTGATGATCAAGGTGTTTACATATAATTTCAATCTGACAAGTTATTTTTTTTAGAATAAGGTATTATCTACTTATAGTGGCGTCGCGTCACAAAAATTAGCTACAGGCTAGAAAAAGCGTTGAAGGACAGTAAAAATATCTTTGAGAGTCTTTATTTAGTTTTATATTAAATAAAAGAATTAAAACGTAAAGTTGGTTTTTCTTTAACAACTAATTTATTTAAAATATTTCTAATCATAAAAAACAGACTAGGTAACTAAGCATTTAGATACTATAATAGATGTTATTATTTGATTAAAAAAAAATTAATTTTGCCTAGGTACCATATTTTTATCGAATAAAATCTTATAGAAACTTCAGCAAAATTATCGCAAGCGCCAAAACGTCTTATTGTTATTAAAAAATGTAAGTAAAATTCTATGCCTGAGTTTGTAAGAGAATATAATCAAAAACAAAAATTTCCTGTAAAATATATCTTTTGTCGGTTCGGATAAATTAGTGGGAATGGCTTGACATTATTATGTGAATTTAATAATTCGTTTAAAAAAAAAACAACTCGTCTCTTTAGTTGTTTGCCAGAGCAATACATGA
>JAUTXW010002008.1:0-38747 GCA_030620095.1 Kuschelorhynchus macadamiae
TAAAACAAATTATTCCCTTGCCATTTCTACATAGAAAAAGGTATACCTGTTAAAAGTGGATACGAGCAATCATTTTCGAGATATTTGAATTTAAAACAATTTCGGCGCATGTAATTTTTTATCGCAAAATTTTAAAAGTTTGTTATTTTGTCCAAATTTAAACGCATCATTGCACAAGAGCTTTGAAATGAAAGACTAACACATTTTTTGAGTGTGTATTCAGTGCCTCAGACATCAACTAAACAAAAGGTATTTAATTTTTATTAAAATTGTTCTTATTAAGTGGTTTTTAAGCAAATCTAGGTTATGATTTTATAATTTCTCAAAAATTCCACCATTTCCTCTAAGCACAGGTTCTATGGTGTATAGTTTGGTTATTTGTAGATCTTCAGGGCGCATTGTCGTGTTTGTGCTGCGTTTGTTGTCCGATCCTAATAATGCTTTTTGTATTTACTTTTTAGTGGGATATGCCAGCGATTTGAACCATCCCCAAAGACAATAATCCAAAGGATTAAGGTCTGGCGATCTCAGTAGCCAATTAAACGGACCTCCCGACCGGTCTGGAAAGTTTTGGTTTAAAAAAATCTATTACAAGTAAACTGTAGTGCAGGGGCTGATCATATTACTAATACATATTTTGTTTACATTAAGAGGAACATCTTCTAATAGATTTCGCAAGTGATTTTCAAGAAAGTTTAAATATTTTTCTCCTGTGTAAGAACTTCTAGTAGATTATAAATGGACCAATTAAATGACCATTTAACATTCCACACCACACATTAATGCTAATTTTATATTGGAAATTATGTTCTACTGTAGCGTGAGGATTTTCATAGGAACACAGTATCATTGTGAAGATTATTTATACCATCACGCGTGAACTGTGCTTCATTCAGGTGAACAAAACATACCTATACAACCTTCGATCTTCATTAATCCGGTTACAGAATTGCATTCTCAACTCAAAATCACCCTCCTGCAAATATTGAACCCATTGTAAATGAAATGGGTATAAACAATCGATGTGAAGATTTAGAAGCGGACGGTCCAGTAAGTGCTTATGCTTCGATCATTCTGGACGACAACCATATAGCCTCTTCTACTTCAATGTTGGGTTCCGATTCCCTTTTAGATACAATTTCTCACTTGGAAACATCCCAGATTCTCCAGCAGTAGGAAAACTTGTTGAAAAACTCTCTATCTGGCACCCTTATCTGGAAAACGACGCTGGTACTCCGCGACTGCTTGAATTGCGACCCCATTGCAGAAGCCATAGACGAATATCATATCTGCATATTCACGATGCGAGAATATCACAGGCATAATGACGTATTTAGATCTAAAGTTTCTTAAATGATTATTGTCGGATAATAAAAGTTATGAACAGAAATTGACAGTGACAAAATTTGATCTTATTATTAAGCTGACATACTATTGCCAAGTTACAGGAAAAACGATGAGAGCACCAACCAGCAGTTGTTCTGTAGGGCAAAGTTGTCACTTCATTTTTTTTACAATACATGCATACTTTATGTGAATTTGATAAAAAAAAATCACATGCACCGAAACTGTTTTAAATCCAAATATCTTGAAAACAGTTACTCTGCTGTCCGCTTTTTAACAAGTATATCTTTTTGATGTTGTTAGAAATGGCAAGGGAATAATTTGTTTTGCTCAAAAATGTAATACAATATTGTACCAAAAAGTTGTGATTGTTGAAGAAGTAGAAAGACATGTAGGTGGCGCCCCTACAAGTAAGCAATACTAATATTAGATTCGGAATTTGTCATACCAAAACTCCCGTATATCAATTTTCACTCCATTATTTACATTATCATAGATTTTATTTAAAAAATAGGAAAATTAAATAAAAACTTTAACACCCTGTATCTTTAAAACTAATGCCTTCCAGATACTTATTTATATAGACTTTATGTTTATTTTTTTGTCCTGAATATGTACCTGAAGTATTGACATTTCCTCATGAATCACTCCATATATATATATATATATATATATATATATATATATATATATATATATACATTTAAAAATGTTAACGGTTTTTGTTTATTTATTAAACATATTTATGAAATTATTTGGGTTTCATTAGTAGTTGTGGCTCACCGCGTAACGAAATGTTGTAATATGATATGAATTCTAATTGTGCTGGTTCGCCACAAAAGCCGAGAAAGCTTGCCGCTTGACCCACTTTAGAGCCCAGCGTATGTAGTTATGTTGTTAATTTCTGCAATTAACAAACAAAACAAGTATCTTTTAAATGGCTACCTGTTAGTTAACTTAGAACCGTTGTGTAGGTAATAATAGTTACAAAGTGAACATACCAGAACTGACCGACAAAAAAGGAAAATGTAGATCTATGAAAAATATATTAAAGAACAAGTTTAGTTTTAATATTATTATTATTCTTTCTTATTTTAGATGGAAAAACCTATACTTATAGGTATTAATAGCCCTACAATATATAACAGTATTAATGTCAGATTAAGGGTAAATAAGACACTTAAATGATTTTTAAATAGAATTTTTTAACAAAAGAAGTGGTGCGTATAGTGTTGCCAAACTTATTTTTTTTGGAATCAACTGTTACGTGTGGGTGTTATAACGTACATAATATTACTAGGCAAACTTCGTAATAATAGGGCCTAGGCACGACAGCTCCTTTTGCAGGCTCTGGCATGAGTTGACAGGCGGGGTTGTTTTAACTAATTTAATTGTTTATTTTGTCCTTCTCTATAACTGAATGTACACAGTATCCTTTACAGAAGACACGTCTTATAACACGAAGCTTAAGTAAAAGGGGCGCCATCTGCAATAAAAAAAGTAATACATGTGCTGCCGTGTTATAAGTCGGACTTTGCGCAAAATCTACGCAAAATGATCTGTACTTTAACCAACAAAAAAACTATTTAAACAGCAAATTACCAAATTTATTATAAAATAATTAAATTACACTAAGGCAAATGTTCAAAATCAAGGTAGCAGGTGAATTATGTAATAGTTAAAACAAATAAGCAATAATTAAAAAGAAAATTCTTGTGAAATAAAATAATTTGTAAAATTGGGGTCACTTGTTTTAAATTATATGTACCCTAATTGGCCAATAATTTAAACTTTATTAGGATAACTAATTACGCAAATTTTCGGATGAAATAAACTAATACAAATTTTAGACAATAAAAAAAATGGAAATTTCCCACCAAAACTCTTAATAGCTGGCGCCACGTGGTGGAGAACCCACAACCTTGTGGACGGCCCAAGGCTGCATCAGTTCTTGTTCTAACGCCTACCTACTCCTCTCCCTCAATGGTACAGGATTCATGAATTGTGATCGGAATTCCTTCATTCCAATATTTAATTTAGTATGGCAGACAACAAAAAATTAGCTAGCTACTAGTGGCTAGTTCTAAAGAGGCTAGTTAGGCGTCTAACAATTAAAGCTTATCCAGAAATCCAAGTACTGATTCCAAAATGGATAAAGACAAAATTATGAAACGAGATTTTAAATTTCAATTTTACCAGTTTATAAAAAAAAAACTAGTTAGTAGGAAAAACGGAAAGTCGGTGTAGAGCTGAAATGAGAAGAAAAAATAGGCGCCAGCAAGGCAATAATTTTAATTCAAAAGGAAAACTATTACTTAAATATATACTAGAACAATTTAATTAACTCAATTAATTAGAGCTATATAAATATTATAATTCAACAAACCAATATTAACAGTAAAATAACTAGGAAAAATAAGTTTTAATCTTTATGTTATCTTCCCAATTGAATGATAATAATAATAAATATCAAATTCCCTTGTGTTTATTATGATCGACGACATGCTTGCATTTATTCGCCAACGAAGTAAGCATTATTTGGGTGTGCGATGAGCACGCATTTTTAAATCTGTCTTAAGAAGAACAAGGAAAACTCAAACATAGTCTACAGCACGTTGTGGATAAACGTATCGCCTATTGGCTGCCAAATTTATACAAATACGAGGGAGATTTGTAGGTATCCAAAAAAACCCAAACAAATGATATCACTGAAATGAAAGAATTCATGCATCCTTAGCGTCAAATAAATACTACAATATAGTAATATAATAACTTAAATATGCACAATAATCATAATTAGCATATTTACGTACAACCGCAAGCTTAGCTGAATCATAATTTTAGCAATATAGGTCTGTAAGTAATGAAATATTTAAATTCAAATACTAAATATGTTTACTTAAAATATTTATAAATTTATCATATGATAAATTGTCTGACCGTAACGCACGACAGTACGCCGTTACACAACTACACCCAAGTAACTAAAAAATCCCTATTAAAGAATTTAGTTGTCTCGCAAAAAAAATCTTAATTATTTGTTACAAAATTTTAATTTCTAAGCATCTACAATGAACATCACAGCATACTGATAATAATATAGGATTGGTTCAACAAAAGCATTTAAATAGTATATTTTTATCACTGAATCTTAAGTTTAGACACTTTTTTGAAGGCAGCATCTAGGGTATTTCTCGAAATAGTCTAGCAGTAGTCGTCTAACATCTCACAGTTTTATTTTCCATTATTCCTTCTTAGAATGTCATATATCCTTGTATCACTGTGCTCGTCGCTAATAGCACCACAATTTCCCGGAAAGTAATCCAGATGAGAATCCAGGAAATTAATTTTTAAAGACATATTACACCCTAGGTTTTGGTAACGCAAAAGAAGCTGGGCAATCAGGTTTTTATTGTTGTCTGCTTTTATGTTTCCCAAAAAAATTGTCGCAACTATTTTAAAGGCATGCCAAGCTCTTTCTCCTTGCTTTCAAGCATGGACTGGAAGTTTTCTAATCTATTTGCTGTTTAATTTTAGCGTCACTAATTCTACTGAACTTTTCTTTTACATAACTGAAAGCACGGCCTCCTTTGTCTATGGCTTTGACAAAGTTTTTCATAAATAACAATTTTATATGAAGTAGCGGTAGTAAAATCTTTTCAGGGGCATCTAATGGCGAGCTGGTTACATTTTTCTTTCCTGGCTCAAAAGATTTTCTCGGTGGCCAAATTTTCTTTAGTAGTGATCAGATCGTCCTCAATTCACATTCGCAGAGGAAGCAACATTATTTGGTATAACCTAGCTGTATTCCAAGCAAAATCGCGGCAATTTTTAAATCCCCATAAAAAATAAAAACCAATATAAAAAAGCAATCAATTTAATCTATCCAAATAATAATTTAAAATATATAGCCAAATTAAATACAATAACATATACAGGCAATAGTTTTAAGTTAGCTTTTGGCAATGACACAGTGTGTCGAAACAGCTGTCAAGCAGAAATAAATAAGTGGAAATTAATAAACTAAACGTGTTTGTTTTGTATACTAGTGTATAACGAATTTCCATCAAATAACGGCTACATCGTTAAGAAAGCTGAAATTAATCCCTCAATGTCGCTACAGGGTAGCAAATTGTTTTCCATATTAAGAACTATTGTTAGATTTTTCTAACGGCTTCGGCACATAGAAACTTTTACTTCATCTGGAAATAAATTACACTGTTGACGTTGAGAGGTCAATAGTTCTGTTTTTTTCTTGGACCGTTCTAAATCCCTTGTAAAGTCACTAGATTCACGTTGACTTATTTTGTGAGGCATTTTACTCAAATAGGAGTCTTCTGAGGTTGATGGGCCGGCGACATTGTCCGGTACACTACCGTTTGATCATCATCAAGGGAATATTCCTGAGGTAGATTAGGGACACGCAATTCGTTACTATGGGGCACCGGGCGTATAGGGGACTGTACATTTGGATACTGTATCGCAGACTTTTTTTCTCCGAGAAGCCTATTTTCATGGGACGTGTCAAAAATCATAGAAACAGCCAAGGGCATTTTACGCTTTTCTCCATTTAGCCAGCCGCGAATGCTGGATGCATACTTGTTGCATCAGTTATAGGGAGCCCAATTTTTATCCTGGTCTGAAATTGTTTTACAAATATGAACAGATCTCTGGTGGTTGAAATACAAGTTACAATTTAGTGTTATATGTATTTAAACACCTGGTATAATAAACCCAGATATTTCTCATTCATTGATCGAACTTTCCCATACATTTAGGGCAGGTAGGTAAATCACTTACTTACTTACTTACTTACTTACTTAACATTCTTTATTCATTTGAAACAATTGCAAAATTGTGTGGAATCCGTCAAGAAAATATTAAAAACCTAAAATGTGTAAGTTACAATTCAAAAATTATCACAAAAACAGTAACAAACAAAATTACTATACATATAACTAAAACAAACTATTTGATTGTTTAAATTCTTGTACACTGTAAGGACATGCCTCGACCAGGAAGCGTTTTTTTTTTACTAAGACTTAACCTCGCAAACGGAATACTAAACCGTATCTGAGTCATGAA
This sequence comes from Kuschelorhynchus macadamiae, assembly GCA_030620095.1. Lineage (NCBI taxonomy): Eukaryota > Metazoa > Arthropoda > Insecta > Coleoptera > Curculionidae > Kuschelorhynchus > Kuschelorhynchus macadamiae. The sequence continues at coordinate 6,430 of JAUTXW010002008.1, forward strand.
TGGACCTCTCCATAATATACGGAAAGCAGCTAAGATCGCTCCAATACATCTCGAATGTTTTTTAACAGATATAGCACTGACGACAACTTTGTTTTGAGAGACGTGCAATGAGTTTTCCGGTCTAAATTATTGTCGATTTCAAGTCCCAGGAAACACACCTCAGAACACTCCTCTAAAGCTCGCCCATCAATATTGATTTGAAGTGATATATCTCTTCTGTTTTGCACAAGATGGAAACGCAAAAAGTTCTTTTTTGAGCTATTTAGATAAAGATAGTTGCTACTAAACCATTTATCAAGTTCAAGCAAATTTCCGTTACACTATCCCTGGAGTGTACCGCTTTGTGGGTGCGACACAATTAGTGATGTGTCGTTAGCATAAATAGTTACAGACACCGCCTCAGAGAGACGAGATTCCAGGTCATTGACATAAAGAAGAAATATGGAGCCCTGCGGTACACCGATTTTCATGGATAGACTTTTCGAAAAAATCCCACCAATGTCAACCACCTACCGCCTCTCGCCCAAGAATGACCGAATCCAATCTGCAGCCAATTCGCGGACACCATATACGTCCGGCTTGTACATGAGACGGCCATGCACCACGCAGTCAAATGTCCTGCTGAGGTCGCAAAACACCCCAACAGAACACTCACCCTTCTCCAAGCAGTCGAGTATCCGAGCATAAAAATCCGATACTGCTGTCTGGGTTGACCAATTGAATTTTACATCTGTTGACAAATGATTGCAATCTAGCGAGAAATGCGTATTCAAATATCTTACTAAAACTAGAAGAGACAGCAACTGGAAAAATTTAATTTAGCTTAAGTTGTTTGGGGAATGTGCCACTAGAAAAATATAAGGATATTAACATGCACAGTGACTATGCATTCAGTCACCCGGGTAAACAAATAACAAGAAATTCAGTCAGGACCCACCGATTTTTTATTTTTTAATTTTGAATTAATTGTCTAACTTCATACTTCGAGACTGGATGCAAAAAAATATGGATTTCTTGACGCTTATGTCATATTATATTATCATAATAAGCATGGATCTATAAAATCGAAGCCAACCGAGACTTTTGCAAAATAGATAGTTAGTTAGCGTAATAAAATAAGTAAAATTTTGCTGTTTTTCTCAGCGAAACATATTTATTGTTCCCAGTGTTATTATTGTTGTGTTAAGCATACATATTTGGTTTAGTGTGGCCCGCGAGCTATTTGTTGTTTGACAACCAGATTGTTTGCTGATCCTAGACAATAACGTCTTGACCTGTAAAGTGCGGGACATGAACCTAACCTAAAAGTCTTAATTTTGGAGATACAGGGTTTTAAAAAAAACATTTTTTTTAAATCCTAATTTTGATGCTATTATAGATAAATAACTGTGTGAAATTTGATACACGTCTTTTATGCATAAAAGGGCATTTTTTATTAACAATCAATTTTTGAAATTTCTACCAGTGGCGTGCATATGTAATTAACCTGGGTAAATCCGTATGCTCCTTAATGCATAGAAGACGTGTATCAAATTTCATGCAGATGCACAATAGCATCAGAATTGGGATGAAAAAAAAATGTTTTCTTTTTAAAATTTACCATCCTGTATCTCAAAAGTTAAGACTTTTAGGACATAAAAACACCCCCTTTAACATTAGCACGCAATTAGGAAATGCTCTGTATAGTACTACACAATGACTACCCCTGTATAAAGTAATATGACAAACGGAGACAGACGGCCACTTTTGGCATACCCGAGTAGCCCAAAGTCGAACTGCATAAATTAAAATTTTGATAAATCTCGTTCACTGGATTTGATGCTGGCTGCCCTTGTAAAATCTGGACTTGTAAATCGTGTATCACTATACTGGGTGGTTCAATAATAGTGAACGTAGGCAGTAGCCCGGGAACTGTTAATGACAGAACTCAAGAAAAAATATATTTATAAATAAATCGATCAAGAAAAATCAAAATTAAATCATTTTAAAATTCGAAAGTTCGCCGTTTTTGCAACACAAAAGAGATATAGAAGTGCGGTACATGAACGAAAACAGACAAATATAGATAAAGGTTCGTTAAGCATAGTCACATTTTTTAATTATCTGAAGTGCGTATAGTCAAAAATGAATGCCATATTATTTAAAGAACGACGTTACACCACTGGTTTAAAGAGATTTTTGGCCGACCTTCCTAAACCGATTGACTCCGCCCGGTTTTATTTCGTGTCCCGCCCTTTTAAACCTTTTTAGTGAATTTGGGGGTAAATATCTAAACTGACTAGCAACGAAAGGGAGTATGACCTGTAATTTTTTGCAGTATAATAGAAACATGATTAGAACTAACCCTAATAATTTGAACCAAAGTAAAAACCACCTAACCACAAAATTAATGTAGGGAAGAAAATACTTAAATAAATTTAAGGTAACAATTGACAGTGAACGCCAAATTTCGCTTTATCTATTTTTAGTATTTTCCTACGATTCACTAGAAAATTAATATCTGCTTTGTAAATAACTGAAACTGAAAATATAAAACGAAAGGCAAAATATCTAATAATGTTACCAGTTCAACTTTATGTAAATAGGTTTCATAAAAGACTTTAGTGACTCAAGTATATTGAGTTAAAAATTAATAAAATCAGAGCTTCGTTTATGCAATATTAAAATATTTTGTATATTTTGGTATTGACGCAATGTTCATGTTTAGAGTCCGTATTATAAAGGAAACTTTATCATGATGCAACCATATATTTTATGTTATGTGCAAATATGTTAAATATAATTAAAAAAGTTTAGTAAATCTGTCTGAACTGAATAAAAATTGTATATGTACTTGTATATAACTTTTAACAATGTCCTTTCTTGTCATATCAATATAAATCAGTAGTCGACTACTTGGAAATATCCTAATATGTCTGAAGCTCCTATTGTTCCAAATAAACGTTTTTAACATAGTATCTGCAATAAACAATTAGTTTTATTTACATGGTTACCGGCATATCATGTTTGACAGTGTTGTTAGTTCTGAAGAATGTAATTTTTTCTACTCTTTAAATGTCACAGAAGTAAAAAATTGAGATACTTAACAGGTTTATCTATGTCAGACGGCCCAAAAATTGACGATGATCTAAAACTCGACATTTTGCTAACGTATAACAAGAATCCCAATACTTCAAGTCGGTAAGTAGCATTAAATTCCATTATTGGGCACACTTCTACTGAAAAAATTCTGGGCGGCGAAATATATTAATTCATGAACAGTGAATTTAGTGTTCCGATCTCATGAAGTAAAGATCCCTGAAGAAGACCCGTGCAATCGAAGACGAAACGTCGGGAAGTGGTTCATTTTGATATGGTCTAATCCTAAGAACCACGATTTTTTAATTATTGGTTTTTATTTTTTTATTCTAATCTGACTGGGGCGATTTATCTGTATTTTTTGCTAATGGACTTAATCTCCTCCTTATGAGAACGTTATCCAGGCAATGACCCTGATACACCAACTGAACACATGTGCTTTTTACAAGATGGGGCACCACCTCATTATGCGTCACCTGTTCCTAACAGGTCGATTGGACGACGTGGTTAAATTGAATGGCCTTCAAAGTCATTTGACTTAACCCCCTTAGATTTTTTCCTGTGGGGCTATCTAAAAGGTAAAACCTCCTACTATTGATGCTTAAAAAAACCCAAGTTGTTACAATTAGCAAAAATGAATATACAAGAGAATGTTTATGCAATTGACGAATTACTAAGGCAACATGGTCATACAGTTTTAAGACTTCCACCATACCATTGTGACTTTAATGTCATTGAACTAATCTGGGTCCATGCTAAGTCATATTACAATAAACATACTGGTAGAGATGGTTATGGCGATGAAAAAGTTCTTGGTATGTGAGACGAGGCATTGGAACAATGTACTGCATAAGAATGGGAAAACTGTGTGATACGCTGAAAACTAATTAAGAACTGGTATGAAAGAAAACAAATTATAATTGATATTGAAGTTGAACCACTAATAATAAATACTAATGAAGCTTCAGATTCAGAATCTGATGATGTTTATGATTCAATATAATTTATGTATTTTACTAATTTGTTTTGACTTAATAGACTTTTGTTTAGTATAATTTTTTCTTGTAGTGAACTTATTTTGAAGTAGATATTAGATAAAAATTTAATATTATGTTATGTTAAAAAATAAAGTTAATAAAACGTAATGCAAAAAATGGGGACGATTTTTTAATATACACAAACAAAAGTACCGAAATACAATTGATTTGGTACAATTTTTAGATTACTATTGTCATTTAAAAAGATAAATTTGATGTTGGTAAAATATTCAGTATAATGTAAAAACTTCAGGGGCGTGCAGTCCATGGAAGCAAGGGAAGCAAAGCTTCCCCAAAAAAAATTACAAAACATCTTCTAAAATGTAATTTTTGAAATAGGAAACAATTAATTTAGTTTATATTAAAAATGCTAAAATATTATCTTAATTATCAAGCCCATAATAAATGCGGCCTTGACTCCGACCCAGCCACAATAGAATATCGAATAGAACCTATGCGGGCCGCTAGCTTCTCTGCAGCCAAGTCCTGTATGCTTGATTTCCTGTGAATCGAGGCAGAGGTTATTGAACTTTCCACCGGCTGTTTGCATTTTTTGCATTTCAGTCGCGTGCTTTAAGTGGGGGGGGGAAGCTATTGTTGGAGTAGGTTCTTTGTTTAAACGGCTATCCGTGTGTTGTGTGATACGTACGTCGCGTCGCACGGCATGGTGCAATATGGAAGACAATAATACGTGGATATGCAAATACCGTCAACTTCGGCTGTCGGTAATAACGTTGAAAATGTTGGAAAATTTAGTAAGAAGAGTATGCGTGAATGTGTGGTTTGTGTCTTAATAATAAAGGGATTTTCAACATTAAACTTCGCTGATAAGCTTCAAATAATTTCCAAAAGAAGGGCAAAACCGCCTATAACAAATTTAACCACAAAAATGAAAAACTGTATTAGACATTTTTATCCGGAAAAACAATACGAACAATTTAAATGGCTAACGGGGTGTGAAAATATAAGTAAATTGTTGCAACCATTATTCTAAAAACAGATCGGCGAGGCGCGGTTCATTGCTATTGTTCTGGACGAAACAACTAATATCACTAATTTTGGCCAATTATCTATAGTAATACGCTACGTTAAAACAGACGGCAGTGTTCAAGAGCGATTTTTGGATTTTAAGAATGTGTCCGAAAATCGAACAGCATATGCATTATATACCGTAGTTTATAACGTTACTAAAGAAATTTATGGAGAGAAAAAATTAGTTGCTCAAAGCTATGATGGAGCTGCAGTGATGGCAGGACAATTAGGGGGTCTGCAAGCTAAAGTTCGAGAAACTCCCAAGTGCTGTGTTTGTCCATTGTTTTTCTCATAAATTAAATTTAGTCTTATCCCAGTCCATCAATCACATTAAACAGTGTAAAGTATTTTTCGTTACTTTAAGTGGCATGGCTGCTTTTTTTTCGAAGTCAACAGAACATACAAAAGATTTGGACTCCATTGCCCACAAACGATTTCCCAAAGTAGCTCCTACTAGGTGGAACTATAATGGAAGACTTGTGTTAGCAGTATCTGAAAATCGTGAATCACTGATTGAACTATTTAAGAATATAATAGAAAATTTTGGACAGTTTGAAACGAGATTTTAATTATTTGTTGAACATATAAATATTTCCATTCTCGGGCAATGTTTTTGATATATTACAAACTAAAACAGATGATATTGCTTTTTGCCTAAAAAAAGTGGATGATTTTAAGTCCATGTTAAGCCAAAAAAGAAATGACGTTGACCTATTTTGGGAGAAAACGATGACGTTAAATGTAGAGCACAAGCCAAGCGTCTTCGAACAGACAAGGTGGGAGATATTCAAACATCATACAGACGCCTCTTTTATGAAATAATCAATCAAATTCAGCAACAAATAAACTATAGATTTAACGGTTTAAATGATTTTAAAATTCCTCGAGCTCTGCAATTTTGATGCATTTAAAGGAAAAACTTTTCCAGAAGATGCGTTTAAATCTCTTCTTCTTCATTATTGCCAGTTCTTCGACCGAGTGTTACTGCGATCTGAACTAAAAGTGACTTACGAAACAAAAAATAACGCTAAGGAACTAATGCAATTTTTAAAAGACAACGAGCTGGAAGGTGCCTACACCGAAGTGTCGAAATTGTGTGAATTAGTATTGACAATACCTGCCACAAGTTCATCAGTAGAACGCAATTTTTCAACACTTAAACGTATAAAAAATTTCGTGAGGAATTCAACGCAGCGGGAGAGACTTTCGCATACATCGCTGTTGTCCATTGAAAATAAACTTCTCCAAAATATGTCGGAGCATCGACGTTTTTATGATGACGTCATTGACGAATTTGCAAAAAAATGATCGAAGAATCGAATTACATTACAAATAAGTAAGTGTATTAAAACGAACCATACATATTTTTTAAAACGGATTAAATAAAGACAGAGATAAGGAAGTGAAGAATAGGGTAAATTATTACTATTCGGCTACTTAAATGGAATTAAACAATTCCGTACTATCTACGTAATAGTCAAAGCCACAGTTACATGCTATTCATGAAATATTTACCCTAAAATTGTTTCCCATTTTGGTAATGACTACCTAGTCTCAGCTAAAACAGAACGTGGTGACACCAAGTTCCGGTTACTTCAATGAAAATACTTGTGATAACAATGACGTATTCATACTTTCACTACTTGGGAAGACTATATTCTATAATACATAAACAATGAAATGTAATTATTCTCGTAATGTTAACAAACGTGAAATATTACAGTTGCAATTTTGTATTTCTAACATATCATACATGTATTAAACTTCATTTATATAGTTATTAATGCGGAAGGTAAACTAATGCAGTGAATTGATGGAACTTAATATTTGCGATGACAATACCCGTCATTTATCACTACCGTCTAAGCGAAAATTAATTGATTTATTGAGTAACCAGAGACGGTTGATTGTAATTGATATTTTGTAATAAATATATCTTATATAGAAGCCTGCTATGAAGTTTATTAGTAAAATCAAAGAAAATTATATCCCGTTAAACTTTGGCGCAAATCGGGATATTATGGTATTTAAATTTAGTCCTACGGGACCATGTCATACAGGTGGGAATTTTGATTGGGTTTGAATTTGATTTGGCACCGCTTGCATTATGTAATTAACGCCATCTATAGTTTCATCTTTATAATAGTTTACACATTCGATAATCGAGGTATATAGAGTGTTTCACTTAAAAGTCCTTATACACCGTGGTCCAAATTAAATTCGAACCTTTTTTAGGCTTTATTAGTTTTCTTATTTTTTGACCGATTTTAAAGATTTTTTTATATTTTTTAGTTGAATCATTTCTGAGTTAACTCTGATTACTCCACTTATTTCTTTGTACAGGGTGCGCAAAAAAAATCGAATTTTTCTAAAACGTTGATTTCAAAAATCGTTGCAAAAATCAGATGGGACATTCCATGGTAACTCGAGATACAATCAGATTTATTATTTGGCAATAAAATGACAATTCTTTACTCTAACCGTTCAATTAACGCCAACATTTTAAATTAAAAACCTATATTGTTGCCATACAGTTACTTTATTATTATTACTCCAATAAAGGAAATGTTTTGAGATTCTTCATTTTTATTAATTAAAACTCATCAGTCACTCACGTTACATCTTAAGGACATAAGGTTTATCTTTTCATAATCTTTTCAATTTTTCTACGAATATAACAGTTAAACTTCTATTAGAAAACAACATTAGTAAGATGAGATATAAACAAAATTATAGTACTATTTGTAATTTTTCAAATCTTTGCTTTCAAGAGCAAACGGCAAAAAATGTGGTAACTCGCGTTACATTAAATTGGTAACTCGTGTTTCAATTAAATAATGAATACATTTCGAACAAAAAGTATAGTGTGGATCAATTTTAAATTGTTTGTATTCTCCTCTTGAGAACAGCCAGAAAAATATCATCATCCTCATCACTATAAATAACATTTTCATCTAATACTCTAATGCCGATCTTCAAGTCTGACGTAATGTTGCTTGTTTTTAAAGTACCGTTTTGATAATAAATTATATGAGCCTTAGATATGCCTGGAATTAAAGCAGCTTGATCAAAAATGGCATGGAGATTCATTTCTTTAGCAACATCTTCTATTTCTTTTAGAGTGACATTAATAACCTTCACTTTGGAACCCTCAGCAGCTTTGGCAAATTGTTCTGCATTAAACACAACTGCCTCTCTTCGCATAACCTTGTTTCGCACCAATCTTTTCAACGCGCCACCTATACCATCAACGGGACCTTTTCCATGTGATGTAGCAAAATAGTTCCAAAATATGTTCTTTTCATTTCGTTGCTGAATGATTTTAATAGTTTCCACAATATACCTGTTCTTAAATTGTGTTGCAGGTCCATCTGACCAAATGTAGACTTTGGTAACGGATGCTGGCAATTCTCTTATTACCCGATCCATGTAAACTGCTACCGTTTCTTTATTGTGGTTTCGATTATCAGATACAATAACCATTGGATGCTGTGTGGCCATATACCAAGCCGATATCGTAAACAAAGTTACTTGTGGTTGAGCCCAATGAAAGCTTTGAATTTCGTCTTGTGCTACACATGTGAAATTTTCAGAAAAATCCACTTGCACCAAAGCAGCTGATGGATCGAAGTTAGTAGCCGCTATATTCTTCCTGTCATTCTGATATGAATCAGCTTGATGCCTTTTCACATAAAAATGTTCAAAAAATGTGTTTTCGCAATTCTGAAGCTGATCCTGAATGTAAAACTTTACACAATTTTCCTTCACTGTCTTGCCATACCAACCATGTGACTTCGGAATTATTGCAAGCACCTACATATTGTTCTAAGTTTGTATCTAAAGTGTCTTTACAAGCACCACAAGTAAATTTCCAACACTCTTTAGTAGGGTTTTCACACATGATGGACTTGAGAAAATCCTGGTTATAGCGAGGACATTCCGGTGAAATGGTATGCATGGCATTTAAAGCTAAAATGAAGTTTTCGTGGTATCTACATAGGCACACGTTATGAGGAAGTTGGCTACTTAGGAAAACATTTTTTGGTCTATATTCAGCAAACTTGCTCTTACCCACAACTTCCCCGTATTCCTTAACAAACAAAGCATGTGTTTCAGAAATGGAAGTACATAGATGTCTGATTTGGATTTTTTCTTTGGGTTTGCCTTGTTCGCGAACTGTAATAAAGTCTTTTAGTCCAGGGGCTTGGCAACTTATGTCCTCTCTTGTATAAAAATCTTTTATGGCTGTGAAGACCTCGTTACTGAGTGATCTGCGATGTTGGTTAATGAGGTTTGAAGAATCGGACGCTTCATCTTTTTCTTCAACTTCTAACAATAGTTTCTTTAAAACAATCTGGCGTTTATTAGGACAGGTAGGTAACGATCTGCGGGCTCGTGCTGCTGCTTTTCCCAAAGATTGAACTGATGTATAAGGAGGAGAAACTTTTTTACTTGTATCACTTTCAAGTTTAGATTTTTTCATAGACCGACATTTTTTTACTCTTTCGTTAACTTTTTTCCTTATTTCGTTTTGTAACTGCTTTCTTTTTGAAGACGGCAAATTGGAAAGGACGACTTTCTTTTTTGCCCTACTTTTTCTGCATATTTCTGCATGCTTTTTTTTTATATTCATCATACACTCCTAGCTTTTTTAACTTTTCCCGTCGTCTTTTCATTTTTTCAGCACCGGATAAGCCCATACTTTCTAAAAGAAAATTGTTCGACTTTTTTACTTGCCTAACGTTACTTATATCACGCTTAACAAGTTTTAATATACGTGTGCGGTAAATTCGCTGAATATGGCACTTTTTTTATTTATAGGTTCAAATCAGTAACTCGCGTTTCAATCAAAACCCAAAAAAATATATCATTTGCGGAAAATTTATCTTCAATGTTACTGAACCATGCTTTGAAATGAATCTAGGTAACAGAAATATAAAATCTTAAAACACGATAAAAAAGTATTAAAACGGTATATTCCTTTTAATTATACTTTTAGGTAACTCGCGCTACAATTATTTCCAATACAATCTATTATTTACTTTTTTACTTAATACTGTTAAAGCTGGGTCAGCAAAATCGCAAGATAAGTAGTCAAATGCTAAATTAATACTTAAAATCAAAAATACTCACGGTTTGCTTGCTGGTTCCACAAAAACAGTTTACCACACCACTAGAATTTAATATGATTTAGGATCTTATTTTTTAGTTTAAATTTTAACTCCCGTCAAAGTGACAGTTCTTAAATTTTATTTGTAAAAACAAATGAATAAAGTAAAGTCGTTCCTTAGCAACAAGATACACAGCCTACTAAGCCATTTACAATAACTTGATAATTTTTTGATCATGTCCGCATTTTCATGGAATGTCCCAGATGATTCCAATATTTCCACGATTTCATGGTAAAATGGTTCATTGGTTTTCGGATAACGACCAGCAACTTGCAAATTTTTATTGTCGCATGCGAGAGTTATTTAATGGGCTAAAAAAATCTATACGTTTGTATTTGCCGAAACAAGTAGGTGTTCTGAAATTTCAAAAATCTCAAAAAAAAAAGAGCACAAACACAGGAATTTTAAAATAATAGTACAAAAATGTGTGTGTTTATTAGACTAGAGAAAATTGAACTTTAAATTATTTAATTATGAAAAGTAAATAACATCAACGACAACCTTTCTAAAAGGTTTTCGATTTAAATCGTTCTTTATTTATTTTTTATATCATTCTTTATTATTTATTATTTTTCTTACTGAATTTCTACTAATTTTCATTGTTTTAGATATTGCGTGATGTCTTTTTAAGCATAAACATATTGAACTGTGTGGTACAAAAGTCCAACTAAAAATCAAAGGAGCCTTGATCAAATTTCAAACAAAAGAAAACAGATTCAGAGTGAATGTTGACAGTTTCTTTGAAATTTTGAAATATTAGTCTTGTGATCTTTATAAGTTGTAGTAATGCCCGTTCTTTTTTAGAAAATAAATTGTTGATAAAGTCCCTTAGAGAAACGTTTAATTATGGAGCTAAAAAGTTATTGGCTATGTTTCCACGAAAAAATTGGAAGCTTAGTACAATTAGTTGTTTTTTAAAACATTTGCGGTTAACTAATGGTTCTATACGTGGCAGGAAAAGTTCCACCAAAAGCCTTGCCAACATTGAACAAGTGAGAAACATTATTCAATATCCCCCGCTTATGTTTTGGTAAGTTGTCGAAAAATATCTAAAACAAGGAGAATTAGTAGAAGTTCAGTAGGAAGGATAATAAAGAATGACTTAAAATTAAAACCTTTTAAAAAGATTTATTGTCAAAAGTTAACGACTGACGTAAAGCAAAAACGTGCTGAAAGATGTGAACTTTTATTACAAAGATTCAGGTGCCGGCCGGCGAGATATCGAAAAAATATGGTTTACCGATGAAAAAATATTCACTCTTCGACAACCAAAAAACCCTCAAAATAACCGAGTATATTTTGCCGCTGATATGAAAAAGAGGATATTCCTTTAAATCGGTTGCTAGTTGAAAGGGTGCGTTTTTCGGAATCGGTGATGGTTTCCGTGGGAGTGTCCATGAAGGGAAAAACCAGCACCATTTTTGTAGATGAAAGCGAAACCTCTGAAGTTTACCAATGAGAAATTTTATCTAATATATTATCGGATATCGAATAGATTTTTGATAACTATACATTCCAACAAGACGGTGCACCTGCACATACCTTCAACAGTACCATTAGATATTTACGAGAGAACTTTATAGTACCTCAGTCTTGGCCCCCGAACAGTCCGGATCTTAATCCAGTGAATTATACAGTACGTAATGTTCTGGAAAGAATGGTTTACGAAGATGTGACGGTTAACACTGTTTAGGAATTAAAAGAAAGAATAATAATGTCTGCAAAATTTTAACCAAGAAATATTAACAAATTATATCGGATTATGGCGCCGAAAGCTACAAGCTGTTGTAGTATCAGCTTTTATAAATGGTTGATGTTATTTACTATTTATAATAAAATAATTTAAAGTTCATTTTTCTCGAGTCTAATAAATAAATATATTATTATTTTATATTTCCTGTTTTTTGCTCGTTTTTCTGTAACTTTTTGAAATTTCAGAAAACGGCAGTCTTGATTTTAAATAGCTTAATATACTTCAGCAAAATACAAACGTGTAGGATTTTTAGCTGATTAAATAACTCTCGCATGTGAATTAGAGTAAAAAATTAACTATATACAGTGTGTCCAAGATAAGGATGCACAGCATGGGGATTTCGGAAACGGTAAGAGATATATTGTCGGTTAAATCAGACAAAAGTTGCGTAATTTGATGCCCAACAAAATCCCGTTTTACAAATTTGAAAATTCTAAGCCGTTCCGGAAATATCCGAGAAAAACCGAAATATTGCGATTTCGTTTTAATTTTCTTTTGAAGCTATTTGAAAAGATATGCAAAAACGGAAAACACTTTTTCATTCTCACTTTTTAAGCTGTACAGTAATTAGGCCATGAAATCCTAACGGTAAAAGGAAAAAAAAAACAGTTGGCAAGTTCGAATGAATGTATTTATTTATTTAACAAATATTCAAAGAAGTAAATGTTTGTATTGTTATTGTTGTTGTCGTTTTTTAATTTATTTTGTTCCACAAAGGAAGGTCACAACGAAATTCACGTGTAAATAAACCATCCAGACATCAAGATCGCTTTGGATTTAATATTTGGTGTGGGATTTTTGGTAGCAAGATTATAGGCCCTATTTTCTTTCACAATTCATTAACTTCCGAGCGGTACCTTGAGATCTTGAGGCACGATTTAGAAGATGCATTTACCGTTAGGCGCTGTACACGGCCGTTGGTTTGAAGGAAGGTACATTGGGACTTACAGTGAAACACCTTGGCCTCCAAGGTCCCCGGACTTAATTCCTTTGGACATTTTCTTAAGGGTCTACATAAAGAATGAGGTATTTAAGGAATGTTTTGACAACAAGGAACAATTTTATCAATCAGTACGAGCAGCATCTAATACAATTACTCCTGAAATATTAAGTCATATTTTGGAGTCCACCGTGAGACGGTCGTACTAGGATTTCATGCCCTACTATAATAAAATGCTAAAAATGTATTAAAAAGCCATTTTTCTGGATAAAAACATAAGTAATCATATTGTGCTGTACATCGTTGAATTCGCAATAAAAAGCGCAATCTAATACTGGGTGTACTTTTTTCCATCCCATAAGAAAAATCAAAAGTTGATGGTGGTTCCATTGAAACGAAACGTTGTAATAAAAATTTGTTAATGTCACCTTGTACAGTTTAAAAAGTGAGAATGAAAAAGTGTTTTCCGTTTTTTCATATGTTTTCAAATAGCTTCAAAAAAAATTCAAACGAAATCGCAATATTTCGGTTTTCCTCGGATATTTCCGGAACGGCTTAGAATTTTCAAATTTGTAAAACGGGATTTTGTTGGACATCAAAACGCAACTTTTCTTTGTTACCGACACTGTATCTTTTACCGTTTCCGAAGTCCCCATGCTGTGCATCCTTATCTTGGACACACTATATATATAATATATATATATATATATATATATATATATATATATATATATATATATATATATATATATATCTATATATATATATTTATATATATATACATATATATGTATATATAAATATACATATATATATGTATATATACATATGTTGATTTTTATTCCTTCACGGATGGAAAAACACAATGTGCCTTCATTCCGGGTGTACATCCGTTCACTACTGTCGTTCTGAAAAGAACAGTTTTGCTGATATATATATATATATATATATATATATATATATATATATATATATATATATATATATATATATATATATATATATATATATATAGTTGGTCTACAAAGGATTTCAAAGGGTCTAATTGGTTAGGTTATATGAATATTTATTAGGTTTAAATATGCCACATGCTTTTGTAGGGTGATGTGATTTAGACAAGATTTGTATGGGTCATAAAGTCTGTTCAGGCCCAATTTGAATGGCTTTGGGTTAGAGTGAATTTAGATGGGCCAAGAAAAAAACATAATACACATGGGAGGATAGACAAGGTTTAACGAACTATCTAGAGATAGATAAAAAAAAGATGTAAAAACTATTATTGCGGTAGCACTTTGAAGGGATAGTTGACAAAAACAATTTTCCTAACCAACACATGTGGAATTAAACTTAATAGTCATTGCAACGGTTAAGCTTTAGTTAAGTAAGAAGTAAATTATTCCATTTAAAAAAGAAACATAAACTGTTTAGCCGTAATTTTAACAAATCTGCAAATAAATCACTAGTATTTCTGGTCTATGTAATTGTCATAATATTATAGCTTTTACTAGATACTAACACAGGTATTATAAAATTTTATTTCAATCGCCCGACCTTTATGCGCTTATTTTACGTCGACATACAGCTATAAATTTTCATTTAACTACCAGCTTTTAGCATACTAAAATTATTTTATAATCATACATTTAATAGCAATTGACAAATCACAAAATGTCTGTTATTAAAGCGAATTATTAAGTTTTTAACGGAAATATGGATAAATTTATGTTAACATGTTTACTTCTAAACAATGATTCAATTTATGCCTATAAATTATTATTCGTAGGAAACATGTGTAACTTTATTAAGGTGTCATTTTTAAACTGTAAATATATTTTACAAGTAGAATGTAAATCAATTTGGAAACGAAGAGCTGTTTTGAAATAAATATTCCATTGGATATTTTTGAATCACTATGTTAATGAGATTTAGAGATATTTTAATATTTTAATTTATTACAAAATAATATTAAAACATTATTAAAATACCAATATATACGTTACAAATAATAGCAACATTAAAAATAAACTAAAACTGAGTCTAAGTTTCATTGTGTGTTCAGTGTAGACAAGCAATGTCGAGCTCCTGAATTATATACATTTTAAGCTGAAATACTGCAGTGAATAATTGTTTTTGTTGAGTACTAGTGAGTTACAGTAATCTTCAAGTGTTTTTTTGTCAGTTTTTTTTAAATACTTTCACTTAAAAGGTAAATACCATAAATTCCATTATAATGACCGTTTGCGTATTCTGTAAAGAAACTATAAGCAGTAGAAAAAGTCTGTTGTTGTGAATGTAAAAATACATCTCATTCTGCTTGCATTTATAAATCGGTCGACGTTGCCATCTTGGTTACGGATGTTAAGGGAATATCCTGGAGATGTAATGACTGTCTTACGAAGTGTATTACTCTGGATAAAGATGGTATAACAAAGATGGTAAATGAGGAAATTCAAATTGCTCTTTCAACCCTAACAACTTCCTTCGACAATTTAAAGAATGATTTAGTGAAGATCGTTTTTGAAAAATGTGGACAAACTCAAATAACTGCGTATTCTGAAGAACCTGTTAGTTATTCTAAGATCGTTAAGAACAATACCCAGCCGGCCATTCTAATAAGACCAAAAGACCAAGAGCATTCAATCTCTCAAACTAAACATGATATCTCAGAAAACATTGATCCTACGGAATCTCAGCTGAGGATTGTCAAAGTAAAAGCTGTTAACAATGGTGGGGTATTGATTAGGTGTAAAAGTCTGAAGGAAAATGCTCGTTTTAGACAACTTGCTGAGCAAAAGCTTGCGAACTCTTATGACATCAAAGAGCTGCGTGGAGTGAATCCGAGGGTGCGCATAGTGGACTTTACAGATGCTTATGATGAGGACAACTTGCTTGCTGTTATAAAAAAATTGAACTCTGATATATTTTTTAATAATTCATCTTGTCATATTGTCAAATTAGTAAAACGAAAAAAAATTCAAATATTTTTCAGGCTATACTACAGTTAGATCGCCTCACATATGATCGAATTATGGGGGTCGGCAATGTATTTGTAGGTTATGATGCGTGTACTGTTTATGATGGAGTCCAAGTTTCGAGGTGCTATAACTGCAATGAATTTAATCATTCTTCAAAAAATTGCTCAAAGAACGTTTCTTGTCCGAGATGCAGCGAAGAGCACTCTTTAAATGAATGTACGTCAGATATCTAGACAACACTGGAAAATCAAACCGCGCTGCTTGGGATGTTAGTAAATGCTTAGCATACAAGGCCGCGTGCTCTAAACTAAGAACGAATATCCTAAGCCAATAGCAATTATCGACTATTTCCACCTATATTTCCTTATCACAGTTGCACGTGTCTGTCTGTTCTAGTACTAATGCGAATGATGCCAGAAAGAATATTTCAGTCTACTATCAGAACGTAAGAGGTCTTCGTAGTAAAACGCACGAATTTTTGCAAGGTGTCATGAGTTGTGGTTTTGATTTGATTGCGATAACTGAAACTTGGCTCGATTCTTCAGTATGCAGTAGTGAACCGTTTTCAAATAATTTTCAAGTCTTTCGTGCGGATAGAAATTTTGCGGCTTTGAATAAATCCAAAGGAGGAGGTGTTTGGTTGGCGGTGAATCGTAATTTTAATTGCACTATTTTAGACTTTCAAAACTATAATTTTAATTTTTCTCCTAATATAGATTTTTTAGGTATCAAAATGGCTTTGGCCCATTGTACGGTTTTTGTATTCATCCTATATATTCCGCCTCCGGTTTTGCAAAACGATCTTGAAAATCTGTTTGATTTTTTTGTCACTTTGGACTATATCTACGGTAAAAATATATACATTATAGGAGATTTTAACTTACCAGATTATGAGGGTTTTTTAAGCGGAAACTCTCAACGAAATAGTAACTGCATAAATTTGTAAAAAAAATGTATGGAATTCTTTAATCTCGAGCAGTATAACTTTATTAAAAATAACAATCAAAGGATTCTGGATCTTATTCTGACGAATAGCAACTCTAATTGTAACGTAAAGCGATCACTTGATATTCTTATCAAAGAAGATATTCACACTCTGAGATCAAAAGTCAAAACTGATATAAGTATAGCATGTAAAAAATATATTCAAAAAATGGAGACGGATATCAAAAAAGATCCCAAACGCTTTTGGAATTTTGTCAAAGGCCGGAGAGAGATAACTGGCATTCCAAACAGTATGCACTTTGATGGTCAGAATCTAGATAATCCACCCGATATTTTGAATTCATTTGCTTCATTTTTTAAGCAATCTTATTCAGTTTCTAACAATATCCAAATCTCAAAAAATTCATTCTCGTGTAGTGATCAAAATATAAACATATCTGCAGTTAGTGAACGGGATATTATTTGTGCTATTAAAAAACTTAAACCTAAATACACTGCCGGACCAGACCCTATTCCAGCATTTTTGATACGTGACTGTCGATCTGTGCTAATAAAACCTCTTCAAATCCTATTTAACATGTGTATTGAACAACAGACATTACCAAATATATGGAAAAAGTGGAAAGTATGTCCAGTCTTTAAGAAGGGTGATAAATCAGACATTCAAAATTATAGACCTGTTTCCATCATATGCACCTTCTCAAAAGTCTTTGAGTTCATATTGCACGACATCATTTTTCCGTTAGTGCAAAATAGAATTGTTCCTGAACAGCATGGTTTCTTTAAAAATCGTTCCACAACTACCAACCTGGCCCTTATAACACAATACATTGCGGACTCGATTGATGAGGGTCTGCAATCTGATGTAATATGTTTAGATTTCTCCAAAGCGTTTGACAAGTTAAACCATGACTTGTTAATTAATAAACTTTCAAATATTGGATTCTCGGATTCCCTATTACGGCTCTTTAAATGTTACCTTTTAAATTGCACACAATATGTGGCATTAATGGTTTTCAATCGGAGAACTATATAGCATGTTCGGGGGTACCGCAGGGTTCCGTTTTAGGACCCTTGCTGTTTAACATTTTTATTAACGACATTGGTGATTCTCTGGATATTGGTTATTTACTCTACGCTGATGACATCAAACTGTTAGCTAACATTAAGTCTATGGAGGACTGCTTAAAAACCCAACAAAATTTACAGCATATTCTTGACTAGTGCCAGGGAAATTGTCTACAGCTAAATATTGGAAAATGCAAGTCAGAACCGATTATTTTTAACTTTAACTGCAATGGTGAAATTGTAGGCCGATCCAAGGAGTTCTGTGATCTGGGAGTTACATTCGATCAAAAATTATTATTTACCTCACATTACAGCGCTATTAGGGCAGATTCTTCTAAAATGTTAGGGTTTACAGTTCGTATTACTAAAGCCAAGTGGAAGCCATAAAGCTGCTGTACTGTAGATATGTCCGATCCAAACTTGAATATACGGCAGTTGTATGGTCTCCGGGATATAATATACATGTGTCTGGTATTGAAAGTATACAGCGAAAATTTGTAAAATATCTAAGCTTTAAACAAGACGGTCGCTATCCCGCTCAAGGATGTTCACAAGAAGAGTTTTTGGATAAATTTTCACTGACGAACTTAAAACCAGACGAGATAACCTGCAAATGATATTTTTGTATAAGCTATTAAATAAAAAGATAAACTGCCCCTTTTTACTTTCTAAAATAAATTTCAACGTGCCTCGTTTAAGTTCACGTACAAGCAGTGCTTTTTACTTACCGACTCCTCGTACAAACATCTTAAAATTTTCGCCTATTTATACAATGTGCGATAACTTTAACAAAAAAACTAATTTGGATCTTTTTTCTGATAGTTTAGAATCATATAAGAAAAATTTACGACGCTAAATCGTTTTGCTAATTTAAATCTTATTCAAATATCAGAATTTGGAAAATAATTACTGTTATTATTAGTTATAAGCTTCTTTTTATGTGTAAAATGTAATTTTTTAGTAGACTTGAATATGTAGTTTTTTACTGTCTTATAATTGGGATCTTTCTGTAAGACAATTAACAGTAAATAAATAAATAAATAAATAAATATAATTCACGCTGCATTATAGCCTTGTACCACCTCACACTTGCTGTATCTAAATCTAAGTCACTTGCATATTTATTAAACAAATAACAGCCGAAAGACTGGTGAATTCTTATATAAGCTTGTGCTTGGAAAAGTCAGATAGAACGTAGGTCTGTTTCTTGTATTACCAACAGAAGCAGAAAAGGGCAACTTAGATAATAACTCGGCATTATTAACACGATTTGACAAAATTTTATAAGTTATACCAGACATATTTTTATCCTTCTTTTTTCTAATGATAATCTGTTCAAAGCTTATAGCAATTGTATGTGGTTATAACCTTAGAGTAAAAATAAAAATAGAGTTCATTATTTACATATTTAGCCAATGTTTATACCAAGTTTATATTACGGTGAATATAACAAACACAGAAAAAGACTCCAAGTCTCGGTCTCATTAAATTATAATTTTACAATTTACAACACACATGACACGTGTTTCGCCCTTTCGAGCACCATCAGACCTACAAACAACAGAGACAACCTTAGTAAATAATCACACTCACAAATCCTAAAACAATAACTTACAATAGAATAAAACACAATTGACACAATTTCAATTGACACCTAAATTCGTGACAATCAAGTGCAAGATTCATACTAAGGCCACATCAGCTGCATTGAAGAAAGCTCAAAACGTTTGGATCAAGGAAGAGATAAACAACATTATAAAACTTTGAACTCAGTAAACTCTAACCTCAAATATCTCTATCTAACTTTAACATTTGTGTTATCCTACATTGAATTTGTAGTTTTAGATCATGACTTTAGAGATGAGGTTGAGTCTTTCGGTGAGAATACGTTTAGGAGGTTAGGTAAGAAAATTCATTGTCTTAAATTAGCTCAAAGAAATTATCTTTTATATTGATGAATACAGGTTAGGTTTGCGAACCACAAATTTTGGTTTTCACAAGCGTTTTATTAATTTGTCTGGTGTTCCTTTTACTCCTCAAGAGGAACATATACTTAATTCTAACCTTAAGTATTATTTTTCCCACAACATCAATACTGATATTAAAAAAACTCTGGCTATAGAGGTCGAATGTATTATTCAAACGATCGAAATTTCTAACAAAAATATATTGCGGGCTAAAATAATAAATTTTCTGAACTCTAATTGTCAGAGTAACACAGGCTGTAACTACAACAGGGCTCACCTAAAATCTCTGGCACATAAGATCAAATCTAACGATCTGATTTGCACCAAGGCCGATAAAGGCTCTTGTTTGGTAGTTATGGAAAGAACTGACAACTACTCGTTGATGGCCTCACTTCTCTTCTTACCTTAGTTTTAGACCAAAATTTTTTCAAATTTAATGGACAGTTATATAGACAAAGGTCTGGGCTGGCTATGGGTTCCTGTTTGTCGCCATTTCTGAGTGAGGTTTTCATGAACAATTTGGAAAACAGGATAATGAATAGTTATTTTGCCTCCTTCCTAACAGCATATAAAAGATACGTGGATGATATTTGCATTGTGTGGAATGGCAACAGAAATCAATTGGAAGGGTTTTTACAATTCGTTAACTCGTTGCATCCTAAAATTGAGTTTACATTGGAAATGGAAGATGGGTGAAAACTACCGTTTCTTGACCTTTTACTATCGCGAAAACACAGTAGGATAGAGTTTGAGGTTTACCGGAAATCATCGTCCACGGATAATGTTATTCAGTATGCTTCAAACTCTTCTTACACACATAAATTCGCCGCGGTCAACTCCTGTTTCTATCGGTTGTGTAATTTACCATTGTCAAGGGAAGCGTTTAATAAGGAGCGTGATATTATAATGCAGATTGCTATGAATAACGGTTTTCCTTTGGAGTCCATCACCAAACTATATTATAAATTTATAAACAAGTACAAAATGTCCTATGCTGTCATACATTCAAAACTTAGCGATGAGACAAATTTTGTCAAGTGCATTACTTTTTTCGGAAGTATTTTTCTCCAATTGGCTAAATTTTTTAAAAATATTAAAAATGTCAATATTTTATTCAAAACAGTAAATACTCTCAAGAGACATTTAGTAAGAACAAAGGACACAACAGATAAATTGTCCAAATCTGGGGTTTATGCATTAAATTGTAGCGAATGTTCCACGACCTATGTGGGACAAACAGGTCGAAAAATTTCCACAAGGGTGAGAGAACATTTAAGCCTTGTCAACAAATTCAGAAATAAGGATGTAACTGAGACTGTTTCAGCCTTTGCCAATCATTTGTTGGAGTCAGGTCATGAATTTTCCATTTCTGACGTTGATGTTTTACGTGAATGTCCGAAGGGGAAAAAGCTTGACCTTCTAGAAAAAACGAAAATAACCAAAGCTATAAAAAGTCCCATTCTCACTTGCGTTAACGATGTTTTTAATTTTGAACCAACCCTAATATTTAACAATTTAATGTAATAATAATTGTAGGCAACCTTCATTTCATTCGTTAATTCATAGAGTGAGAGTTTTTGGTTGTTTTCTTCTACTAGTCTAGTTGTCTGTGGGTGGTTGTTTCGGCGTTCCACTCGAGCGGTCTGGGTTCGATCCTGCCTAGAGACATGAATATTTTTTAATATTTTTTTAATATTTTATTTTGTTTATTCACGTGAGACTTAACCTCATTTTAATGTCCATCAAATATGTATAAGTATTTGTTTGTTTTGTTGTGCTTTAGTGTGTTTTATTCTATTTGTAAGTTATTGTTTTAGGATTTGTGAGTGTGATTATTTACTAAGGTTCTCTCTGTTGTTTGTAGGTCTGATGATGCTCGAAAAGGCGAAACACGTGTCATGTTTGTTGTAAATTGTAAAATTATAATTTAACGAAACCGAGACTTGGAGTCTTTTTCTATGTCTGTTATTAAAACTATGTCTCTTTGAGCAATATGGACAATTTCTTCGATTTTTACGGTGAATATGTTTAAACATGATGCAATACATTTTCATACAAAGAATAGTAATGTGTTTCCAGTATTAGTTTCTAAGTAGTATAAGGAAATTACTTTTATTGCAAAATAGTAAAATACAAACTAAAATATCCAAAGCCTCAAACAACATTTTACACCAGTACAAGAGCTTTAGTTAGATATGGCAAACCCGATCAACAACTCCACGTAGTAGACCATCCCAATTTCATTGACAAGGGATCCTTATAGTAAAAAGGTATAATAGTCTACAATAAAGATTATTACAGGGTCACGTGACCGGCGCGGCTTAAAAACCAATAGCGGGTCGTGGAACTACAATAAATTTTAACATTAAAGAAATTCATTTTCTAAAAAATATTTTGTTAGATACCAAGCTTTTCTTAGCGTCACTACTGCATGTGTTTTAATGTATTATTGTGTATTTGTTGATATGGTTAAAATCTTCTAATTATATGTTGCCTTACTTCAAGAAGCAGCGTTCTAAAGGTGAGGTGACATTAGAAAAACATTGATTTTTTAAATATTTAATAAGTAAGTTTTACTTTATCTTGGACATTGCGAAACTAGGAGCTTTAGTTGACCTAAGTATTGTGCGGCAATGTTAATTTGTAAAAAAATGGCCGTTTAATTTTGGAATTTTCTTTAATCACTAAGCAAACAGCAAGATTTCCTTTTCCAGGAGACATGTCTAATACAAGAGACATGATTCACTTATTTTGGGCCATATGACGTATTGACCAATCCGGTTCAATATAATAGAACGTTTATTTCGTCGGAGGTCATGTGAGAATCCTCAAAAGCAAAATGATACAAGAAAGAGGTAATTTTTTGACGATTACAATAGTTTTTTCATACCAGGGAATTAAAATAATTATAGAATATATCTACAATATATTAAAATAGTCGAAGGGCGTCTCACGCTCAAAAAAACGTACTGCGATTTCAAAAATAACTAGATTTTGGATGAAATCTGGGGAAATAATACATTTTCGAATGATTTCGCCTTTTTTTAGTTTTCAATTGAGTTGGGCCAATTTTTATATGTGTTGTCACGTAAAGGAATTGAAATGGTGATTCTTCGGGTATTAAAAGTAAAAATGTGTTCGTAAACATGTTCTAAACTGGTTAAAATTTAAGAATTAGGATATTGAAAATTTAAAAAGAACCTTTTATTTTTTAAATTTTAGCTATTAACAATTGGCTATTCTATTCGTATCTAATAGAGCTCGCTTTTTTTTACTTTCCTCGCAACAGGAAAGTATTCTAGTTACAAAAAAAAACATGTTTTCTCAGATCCGTCGGTTAGTCTGTATGTCTGTCCGCGACAAAGCTCAAGAACTGCTTGTCCTATTTCCTTCAAGTTTTGGTTAAAAATTAAAGGTCATATGATGACGTGGTAACATTTTGGGAAAAATCCAATATGCCTGAACAAAATGGCGGTCTATTGAAATGTGAAAAAAATATTACTAAAAAACTGCTTATCCATTTTTTTCAAATTTTGCAGAAAAATTTAAAATGGCGGCCTAATAAAATGTTGTAAAAGTCACTGCAGAAAACTACTGCATCGATTATGATTATTTTGCTGAAAAATCAAATATTATATAGGGATGAACTGGTAAAAATGTTGAGACAAATTCAAAATGGGGAATAAAACGGTGGCCTAATTAAATGTTTAAAAATATCTGAAAAAAGTACTTATCGGATTGGTTAATTAATGACATCCACATTTCGAATATTTATTACTAAAAATGTATAAATTGCACACTTAGTATTAATTTTTAATCAAATCTGTATAAATATTAAAATTCGCTCGCAATCTAGGCATTCCTACTCCCATTTTTTAAATATTGACTAAAAATTTATGATATGTATTCTTAAATCTGTACAAATATTAAAATTCCCCCCATGTTGACATTACAATCCTAAATTTTTAAAAAGTTGACAAAAATCCATGAGGTGCAGTCTTAAATATCCCTAAATATCTAATTTTAATCAAATCTGCAAATATTTTGAAATTAGTCTGATATGTTGGTGCCGCCATTTTTAATTCTCAAATATTGACTAAAATTTCATAACTTTCATTCTTAAATACTTCTAGATACTGATATTTCAGCCGAATGTGTCCAAATGACAAAATTCGTTCGCTATATTGGCGCCACCATTTTGATTTTTGTTGTGCATTCTTAAACAATCACTTCAAATTAAAATCATCCATCCGACCTGTTAACATTGTCATTTTGGTACCGCTATTTTGAATTTTATGCTGACACTCTTAAATTTTCCTATGAACCAATTTTCAGTTTAATCTACACACGTAACAAAATTCGTCGGTCGTATTGGCGCCGCCATTTTGGATTTCTACACGTGGTGAAAAATCCATTAAAAGATTTGAACCAGACATACAAACATACAATCAGACGAGTAGGAAGCCAAAAGCGCGTTAAAGCATTGATTATAGTTTAAAACTCAAACAATAGTTCTCACTAAAGAGGTCTAAATTTAGATAAAGTCTAACTTGACAGTTACAAGGTTAAGATGGCATTTTTAACAACTGAACAAATAATTTTTCTATATATCACAATTAAAAAATGACAGTGATGTAAGGCAAACATTACTAAAAACTAAAGTTTAATAATATATAATAACTAATTTCCTTTTAAACTTACTTAACTTAATGGTTTGATTTTAGATAGTGAAGTAGAGAACGATTATTTCTTTGAAATTTGTAAAAATACCTATTTGCCTCATTAAGGAATAGGTAAGAATCCTTCCTTTTGTCAACGATAATGAAGCATGGCCCATTTCTTCATTTTCGTACATCAAATATTTTAACAGAACATACCAACCGACCGAGTAATGGAACAACATAAAGATCTGTAAAAACAAACCCGGAACGATGATTTTTTCACGACTAATGGTACTTCCTTATGCAGGAAGTGAAAACTCGCGCCGCCACTGGCATTCGTCAACAAATAGCCACGGCTTGAACATAGAAACCCCACCTCACTTCTTGTTTTATCGTAAACATTGGTCGATAGAATGTGAAAAATATACTTATACAGTGTCATTTATTTAAATGCGGGCCACCCCTGTGCAAAGAAAACTTTTTTTTTGTATAGTGATAACAAAAAAATTTTATTTTGCAAAAATATTATACACTTTTGTGAAAAACACAAGATAATTAGTTATTGCTTCCCTCGTGAGATTTTTTCAGATCTTTTTTCAAAACATGTTTTCTCAATTCCGTCTGTCTGTAGGTATGTCTGTCCATCAGTCTGTCTGTTCGCGGCATAGCTAAAAAACTACTTATCCGATATATATATATATATATATATATATATATATATATATATATATATATATATATATATATAGCCTGTATATCTCGTTAGCTCCGAGTTTCTGGTAAAGCGATTTTACCCATTTTTATATATCAAATTTTGTCTTATTAAAATAAATTACTTATTTTAAACACGCTTTAAAATTGGACCAAGTATTCTATAATTATTTATTTACTGCCTACAAAATTACAAATGTACTAAAAAAGTAAGCAAAAAAATGGTGTCAAATCTAAAAAAAAAATTTTTAAATTAAAATTTACTGGCTAATATCCAAGAGCCAGTTGCAAAAGCTTTGAGAATTGGTATAAGGAATGTACAGAAACTTGTGCATGAAAAAAAAAACATAATTTACTTCCGAAGAAGATTAAGAAATGTACAAGAAAAAATCCAAAGGCAAAAGACTTAAGTTACAATGCAAAAATGGATATTCATAATGCAATTTATGATTTATACACGTCAAAGACTAATATAATCCTTCAGAAACTTTTTAATATTATAGACTAAAAAATATCATCATCACTTAAAAAGTCCTCATCTTCTGAGTCGTCCTCAAATGGCGCAATGATGATTGGTGCTATTTCGACATCTAGAACTCGTTCTGGATTCCACCAATCCTATATTAATTTCTCCGTATGTTCTACAGATTTCTTCCAGGACTCCGGCGTAATACAATTTAATGAATCTTTCCAAACAATTTGCGCTTCATTTGATGTAAATCATCGTTCACGTGTTTTTCGTAATATGATTTTGCCCCAGCCCATATTAATTCTATTACGTTAAACTGGCAATGGTATGGCGGCAGTCGTAAAACCTCATGTCCATTTTCCCGTAGTATTTCATCTAGGGGCATATATTGTTCGTTTTTTAATAGATTTTGCCATTAAAAGAAGTTCTAGTTTCAGCATATTGTGTAAAGGATTTTGTTTTTGTTTTATTAGCCAGTCATAAATATCTGTATCTATAAGCTGCATGCAAAATGATGAACCGTTTTCCTGTCCCACATCCCTTTTTTCTCTTGACACTTTTTACAGACTCGTCCTGCCAAGATTTCGAACCACTTCCATTAGAAAATATCAAAGTTTCTTCTAAAAATACCACTTCTAAATTTTGAATAATATTTTCCGTGTATTTCTTTAAAAACTGGATACGCTGACTTGCTATATGTGGTTACTCGCATAAAAATCTTCGATTACAGTCCTTTTAAATCGAAAACCCAAAACTTTTATGAATTTTGACAACGATTTTAGTTCAATTTCCAATATGCCCCGATTTTTTAAAGCTTCTTTTAAAACTTGAAGGGTTATATTAGTTTTTGATGTGTATAAATCGTAAATTGCATTACGAATATCCATTTTTACATTGTCACTTAAGTGTTCTGTCTTTGGCTTTTTTCGTGTACATTTCTTAATCTTCTTCGTTAGTAAATTATGCTTTTTTTCATGCACAATTTTCTGCACAGTCCTTATACCAATTCCCAGAGCTTTTGCTACTGTCTCCTGGATATTGGCCGGTGAATTTTCATTTTCGTAATATTTTATTAGATTTAATACCATTTTTTTTCGCTTGTAGATACAAAAAACCCGAAAATTGTTTTATATTACTCATTTTGTCACTGACTTTGAAGTGACATCGCTCAAAGATTTTTGCAACTGTTGGTATTTATATGTTTATCCTCTTTTTTCATATGAAAATATCATAGGTCTATCTAATTTATCTTCCGGATTTTATGCGGAGGATATGATTACACGTAATAAAAGAAAAACAAACTTAAAATTTTTGTCGTTGATAATTCGTATAACCCGCTCGATAACACTGTTTTTAACTATAACTATATGAGCTCGTTTTAAGTTTTAAAAGCACATGCAACCATCAATACTCAAGGATTCAGCCTCTTCTTATTATTGTTGTACGTCTAAGATGTAACGTGTGATTTGTTGTTTTGTATTTATTCTTATTTTGTACCTGAATTTGTTGTTTTAAATCTGTTAAGGTAGTTATTCTTAATACTATTTTTTAATTGTATAATTAGTATTTTAGGTTTCTCCAATATTGCAGGTCCGATTATGCTCGCAAGACCGAAACACGTTTCACCTCGGGTTTTTTAAAATTTTTAACTGAGACCGGGACTTTGTGTTTTGTTTAATAGAGATATTATTTATGATAGCGTGATAGAATCTGTGACACATATTTATTTATAAGTGAATAAAGCACAGCAACTGATCTGTCAGATTATATTAAAGGCAATACTATTTTCAACAAAATAACAGCTCCAAACTGAGCACCAGTAATAAATCATTTAAATCTTAATTTCCCGATCTGAATTTGCGAAAGCAGATCTGTCAACGTAGATGAGCTGAAAATTAAAAACAGAGAAGAAATCAATAATATAAATGAAACTAATGCACTAATGGACGCCATTAGGAAAATGAAATCATTCATAGCGTTGCAAGGGGACCATGTCGAAAATATGTTGTAATTTATGGACACTTTAATACTTAATATTTTATTTGAATATGTATTTTATTACCCTGCAGTTAATGGCCTCACAAAAATATGTCTTTAAGGTAGGAAAATAGGGAATGTTAGCTGAGTTAGTGATAAGTGGAATAAATAATTCAGATACAATAAAATTCTGAGACTGTAACGATGTACCGTCGTGCGTTACAGTCCGTTAGTTTAATCTACTAATGCTATAGACCAAGCTGTTCGTTTTTTGGTCGCCATTTTTAACAGTGTTTGAATTTCGACGCGATTCTCTGTACCCTTCGGTCGGCTTCTCCTACATCTATGCTACTGGCAATAATTCAGTCCAATTCGCTCCTGCCCGC
The DNA here is from genome assembly GCA_030620095.1 of Kuschelorhynchus macadamiae. NCBI lineage: Eukaryota > Metazoa > Arthropoda > Insecta > Coleoptera > Curculionidae > Kuschelorhynchus > Kuschelorhynchus macadamiae. Next base: position 34,600 of record JAUTXW010002008.1, read on the forward strand.
AGCAGCAACACTACCAGTAATAGACCCAACCCGTTTTATTTTGCTGTGTTTTTTATAAACTATAAGATGTTATTAAATCTTTGTTTTCGTCTTTAGAATAATGTGCTCTTATGAAGCAAAGGTCGCTAGATTCCAAAAATTGTATATAAAAGTGCTTAAAGATGAAGATCCCGATAGTGATGATGACTCCGTTGCTGATCCTGACATTGAGGAAGTTTTGGTGCCTGAAACGTACTCCGAGTAGGAAGGAGGAGATAATTTCAATTCAGATTTCGATTTTTGTTAAGGTGCTTAAGTTTTGACTACGTTACAACTAGATAAGCAAAGAAAATAAAAGATAAAATTGCTGTAGTACGAGAAATTATTTAAAATTTCAAGAAACCCTTTACACTTGACGAAATGTTGCTAGCTTTTCGGGGTCGTTCGTGGATTCAAATAAGCCAAATAAATATGGGCTTAAAGTATATTTATTGGTAGTTTCCAGAAAAATTTTATACAAGCAATTTGGAATTTTAGATTTTTGCTATTTTTTATAGTGATTTGAAAAATAGCTCCAGTTTTCAAAAAATCGCACATAACCTTAATTATCTCGGTAACTACGCAGATATCGGCTATATTTTAAAGCGGTAACGTATATTTAGTTTTGACAAGGAATCAAATAAGGGACAAAAATATAGGGTGTCCCATTTAAAATTGTATAGTAGATGTCGTCCCAGCAAAATTAGGACACCATGTATACATGGAAACATTATATTTTAAAAGAACTGCCAAAATGTAAAGAAACTTTCCAGATAGTATAGGTGGTACTGTTATGTGGAACATGGTATACAGGGGTCATGGTTTTAGAGGTCATCTGCAACTCTACTTGTAAATGCAGGCCGTGATATCACCGCTTCAAAGCGTCATGGTGGTTGGAAGTCAACATCAGTAGCGGAGTTACTGTTAAGTACATTCAATAGAATTTTTTCTTCGGTAAATACAAGTACAAGCATCGCAACATCTACATATTCACAAGAAATAACTAAGAATGAAAATATAAACTTTTGATATTAATACTCCACCTTAATTAAACTTAACAATGATTCAAATATTACTATAAATTTTAATACTTATAAAAATTAAAAATAAACTGCTTCTTTGTTAAGCCAAAATAAGATACATATATTAATAAAAGTTAACATCAAGGAATCATAGTTCTTGGAATTAGACGGTGTCAAATTGGAATTACTATCTGACGTTTCGCCAGGCATCTTCAGGGATTTTTTACTCCACGAGATCTGAACGCTGAATTAACTAAGAAATTCAAGCGGGCGTTTATACCCGACTTGTGCTCACTGATTCGTGACTCTGTGTTTGTTCAAAATTTCAATAAACCCTCTAATTTTTCGTGTATAAAATCTCGGAACCGATGCCAGAACCTTGGTTTCCTTTACATTTATATATAGTGTGCTGGTGTTCAGTTACAGCAAATTGAAGAATGTGTTTCTTTCCAATACGTCCATGTCCCTTAAGTCTAGTTGATATTAAGCGTCTTGTTTCTCCCACATACATTTTTCCACAGCATTGTTCAATCTTCTTATGTGTATTGAAGATTGTATGTATATTGGACCGCCGAAGTAATCGTCCTATTTTGTCTGTAGTGCCGTGTATGTGGGGAAGAACAACACTACCTAACGGTGGCTCCATATCAGTCTCTTTGACGGAGTTGGATTAGTATATATTTTTGTTGAAGGCGTAATATTTTCAGTGCAATAGCTACTCCCTCTGAGAGTTTCGGTCAGTTTTCGAATTTTCCGAAGTTAAAGAATTTTGAACAGAAATCCAAATAGCTCTGAATACTAGTGAGTTAATAACCGATTTCTTTTCAGCTGGATGGTGATGGAAATTTGCATTTAGGTATCTATTTGTATGCGTTGGTTTTCTATACACAAAATGTCCTAATGTAACATTTTCCATCCTTTGAACACAAACATCTAGAAATCAGGGACGTGCAGTCCATGGTAGCAAGGGAAGCAGTGCAAATTTCAAAACATCTTCTAAAATGTAATTTTTGAAATAGGAAACCATTAATTTGGTTTATATTAAAAATGCTAAAATATTATCTTAATTATCAAGCCCATAATAAACGCGGCCTTGACTCCGAGCGTGCCACAATAGAAATCGAATAGAACCTATGCCTAGCTTCTCTGCAGCCAAGTCCTGTATGCTTGATTTCCTGTGAATCGAGCCAGAGGTTATTGAACTTTCCAACGGCTGTTTGCAATTTTTGCATTTCAGTCGCGTGCTTTAAGTGGGGGCGGAAGCTATCGTTGGAGTAGGTTCTTTGTTTGAACTGCTATCCGTGTGTTGTGTGATACGTACGTCGCGTCGTCCATGGTGCGATATGAAAGACAATAATACGGACGTGGATATGCAAATACCGTCAACTTCGGCTGTCCGTAATAACGTTGAAAATGTTGGAGAATTTAGTAAGAAGAGTGTGTGTGAATGTGTGGTGTGTGTCTTAATATTAAAGGGTTTTTCAACATTAAACTTCGCTGTTAAGCTTCAAATAATTTCCAAAAGAAGGGCAAAACCGCCTATGAAAAATTTAACCATAAAAATGAAAAACTGTATTAGACATTTTTATAAGGAAAAACAATACGAACAATTTAAATGGCTAACCGGGTGTGAAAATATAAGTAAATTATTTTGTTGGCCATATTTACTTTTTGAAAATGAAAAAGGTCTCTGGAATAAAACTGGTTTCTCCAATTTAAACAATTTCCCTAAAGCTGTAAAAAGACACATTATGTCCAAAGCGCATTTGCAGGCCGTCATAAAACAAAAAGTCTTCGGCAAAACCAGAATTGAACACACCTTTAATAAACAGTTGGACATTAGTCACCGCCAACACAATGAACTAGTCGATAAAAATAGGCAAATATTAAGAAGACTTATCGATGTTGTTTGTTTTCTCAGCCACCTCGAATTGAGATTTAGAGGACATGACGAAACAAGGGTTTCTTCAAATAGAGGAAATTTTCAAGATTTACTTAGTTTTGATGGCTAAATATGATGATTGCTTAAAAAATCATTTAGAGCAGTCTAGCGTTTTTCGCGGAACGTCGAATCGAATCCAGAATGATTTAATTTCCGCTGTTGCAACCATCTAAAAAGAATTAAGCAGGAGATTGGCGAGGCGCCGTTTATTGCTATTGTTCTGGACGAAACAACTAATATCACTAATTTTAGCCAATTATCTATAGTAATACGCTACGCTAAAACAGACGGAAGTATTCAAGAGCGATTTTTAGGTTTTAAGAATGTGTCCGAAAATCGTACAGCAGATGCATTATATACCGTAGTTTATAACGTTACTAAAGACATTAATGGAGAGAAAAAAATAGTTGCTCAAAGCTATGATGGAGCTGCAGTGATGGCAGGACAATTAGGTGGTCTGCAAGCTAAAGTTCTTTGCCAAGAACTGTGTTTGTCCATTGTTTTGCTCATAAATTAAATTTAGTTTTATACCAGTCCATCAATCACATTAAAGAGTGTAACGATTGCCCAAAGTAGCTCCTACTAGGTGGAACTATAATGGAAGACTTGTGTTAACAGTGTCTGAAAATCGTGAATCACTGATTGAACTAGTTGAGAATATAATAGAAAATAACGAAACGTGCGACTCAGAAGCAATAAATAGTTCGAGGGGGTTTTTGGACTGTTTGAAACGAGATTTTAATTCTAATTATTTGTTGAACATATTTTCAGAAAAATTTCCAATCTTGGACAATGTTTTTAATATATTACAAACTAAAATAAAAGATATTGCTTTTTGCCTAAAAAAAGTGAATGATTTTAAGTCCATGTTAAGCCAAAAAAGAGACGACTTTGACCTATTTTTGGAGAAAACGATGACGTTAAATGTAGAGCCACAAGCCAAGCGTCTTCGAACAGACAAGGTCGTATATGTTCAAACATCATACAGACGCCTCTTTTATGAAATAATCGATGAAATTCAGCAACAAATAATAAACTATAGATTTAACGGTTTAAATGCTTTAAATTCTTCGAGCTCTGCAATTTTGATGCATTTAAAGGAAAAACTTTTCCAGAAGATGCGTTTAAATCTCTTCTTCTTCATTAGCAATATAACAACTCTGTGT
>JAUTXW010002010.1:0-125000 GCA_030620095.1 Kuschelorhynchus macadamiae
AAAATAACAATAAAATACTTAATTTAAATATATGTAAAAGTTCATAAATAAGGATATTAATAATACTATATAAAATGTGTAGCTTGAAGACTTATTTTGAATGGTTACAATTATTCGATTCCTATTTTTCCATAAACAGTTATTTAAATCACAATTCCTAGCAAATTTCTTATGCTCCACAATAGGATCATCATAACTTAACCAATCAAAAATTTCAATACCACAATAAAAACATTTACAAATATCATTGATTGAAGTATAGTAAAAGCCAGCTCCAGCTAACACTTCTGGTCTCAATTTTCCTTTCCATTTTTTAAAAGTGGAAAGTCGTTTTTCATATGTTTTAAAATAACTGTTATCAATTTCTTTGTCAAAAGTTTCTAAGCACATTTTGTGAAAGACTTATGAAGACTAACTTTGGTTTCAAAAACAACAAATTTAAATACCTTATAATATCTACATAAATATATCTAAATCTTCATGTTCTGCATTCCATTGATACAAAGCAATATCTTGGTGTCCCCAAGCTAATGTATTAAAACTATAGGGAATTTTATACCGCTTATCATCTTCGGAACTCAAAGCCAATTTATTAATTAACTCTGTAAAAATTGTATGTTGTCTAGATCGAAAAACATACATTGAACAAAAGGTTTTAGAATGATTTTCAACAACATCTTTATAATGAATAAAATCCAACTGCTTTTTAATTGCACTTTTTTTAACACCTTTTGCTTTTTTTGTTAAACTGTTTTCCGTTTTAATACAATATGCTTTTGCTCCAGTACCAAAGAAAGTAGTAATGGGTTCACCAGCATATTCATCTTTGAATTTTCCTATAACTGACTTTGTAATAGGCATTTCATGAATATTATTAAATTCATAATTAGATGTGTCAAATTTGTGAATATTTTTTATCATGTCAGAATAAATATTTGGAGTTGTGACTTCTAAAATGAACGAATCGGTATCGGTGTATAAAAGTGAAATATTTTCCTGATAAAGAGGTTTTAAAAAATTATAAAAGAAATCATACATGACAGTTTTAGATATATCTAATATTGAGAAGCCTACATATATTGGTTTATTGTAAGTAACTTGAATCTTTTGCATTTGAATAGCTACCAAGTTTTCAGAAAATATTGTTAAGTCCTTGAAATATGGTTTTGCAATTAAATTCTCAGCACCATCTTTTCTTCTATTTTTTTCCCACTCTGTAACAAGTCTTACGTCAATTCTCCTATCAACATTTTCCATAGTCTTGCCATAAATACTATTATTTGCCAACTTGTAAGTATTACGATCAAATTCATTCTTTGAATCATTTCTTAATCTTGAATTCAAGTCTATATATTTTTTCAACCAATCAGATTGAGAAAACTGTAAAACTCTATGAACTTTAGTTAACTTGAGTCCATGTTCCAAACATTGTTTTAATAATTGATAGTGAATAACATATTTTGATTTATCATTTAAATTGGGTATTAATTTTATGCATTTAGAATTTGGCGGTTTAAAGTTTTCTGGACAAAACGGAAAATCGTTATGATAGGAATGTAGACTTGTAGGATATTCTAAATCAACTTCTAAAACATATCCCTTATTAGATTTTTTAGAAATATTCATAATATTTAAATCATTGATTTCTTTATCTGTTAACCAAACAAAATCTCCCGTTGGAATGTGCTGTGACATTGCATAACCATACAAATTTGTTGCATCATAATAAATTATGTATTTAGTTGGCTTTAAAGGATCAAAATTTAAAAGAAATGGATTATTAGCTTCAGATTTTCTACAAATGCAAGAGCTCACACCACCGCGAACGCTTTTTTTGAAAAAGTGTATCATATCTGGATCAGTTAACAATTCTAACTCTATTCCAGTATAACGCAAACACGCCTCCCAAGATAAACCTGGAAAAGTGTAAAAATGAGCTGGATCGAGCTTATATGTGGATAAACAAGTGCTTCTAAAATTTTCAAAAATATCTGCCAAAAGTAAAGTATCAGAGAGTAAGTAAACGTCGGAGTATTGACCAAGAGATTCACATTTAAACAATTGCCAAACCTTTACAGCTCTTTGGTATTCTGCATCACTGATGTGCTCATCCGTTAAAGTATTATAAAATTGGTCTTTTTGAGGTAAAGTTGTTTCTTCTAATTTTAAATAATCATCAATATAATTGTAAGGAAATACACCTTTTTGCCGAATAAGTTTAAATCTTTCTTCATCATTGAAAATTTTTTTTATTTCCTTACATTGTTCATCTTTTAAGCTTTCAGAGAGTTTTGATAAAGAATGGGATAGAAATTGAAAAGAATCAATAAACCTTAATGATATATTTTTTTTCTTAGCCTTTTGTGTCTTTTTATCAAAATAGTTATCCACATGAATAAGCTTTTCAAATGAAATATATTTTTCCTTGTTTTGTGCGATAACTGTTAGTTGTTCTTTGTTTAAGCATAATTTTTTAAGAAATAGATGAGAATCATAATTACGCAAATTATGCAATATAACTGGAATAAAGTTAGGTATTCTGTAATTTATGTTGCAGAGTGAATGAGCTGGACCTCTATAAAGACCGGTTATATGACAATGATCTGCAACCCTGTCATTTAAAAGAGGTTTATTACAAATATGACAAACTGTTTCATAGTTATGATAAATTTTGTCCAGTTCGTTCAAAGGAATCATCTTTTTAGGAGTCTTTAAATATTTATTGTATATGTTATACACATCTCTTTCTAAAGAATTTATAAATAATGTATCACAATTTTGACCTCTATATTTTTCAAATTTAGAATAATTATCGTCGAATGAACATTTAATGTAATAGGCAAATGAATGTGGAATATGTTCATATTGTTTTAAGGTGTATGAAGTATTAGGATTTTTATCAACATTGTCATTATTTAAAGGCTTTAAAATGCATTCAAAATCTGCATACACCACGAAAGGAACTTTCATTTGTTTATGATAATTTACAAATTTCAAAATATTATCATATGAATAGTTTCCAAACTTATCTTTTATTAATTCTTTAGAAGGTAGGTTAATTCGTAAATGATCACAATCATAGCTATTGTGTTGTAATAAATTTTCTTCTGTAGGGAAATATTGTAAACAACCATCGCAAATATATTTTTTTCCGTGATGTTTAGAAATTTGTGCAGAAACTAGTTTTGATAAATCTTTAATATAGCAATAATGAAAAGTTTTTTCATCATCATCACTTATTAACAATAAATTGACATGTTGATTTTTTTTATTCGATGAATAATAAAGTGGACCAATTACTTCATACCCCTTTTTAGGATTTATAATTTCTAATCCATATACATTAATAGAAATGTTATTTTTTTCTTCAAAAATCTTAATGTTCTTTAGCAACATTGGAAATTCTATACCTGACATATCCAAAACAGAAGAGTAGTGTGGGTAGGATGAAGTTTCAAAATCTAATCCGCTTGGTTGGTGAAGAGCAGACACAACTGCCCAGGCGAAGCAAAAGTTGTCATCATTCCTAATGTTGATCACAGCTTGACGTCTCTTGATCTCTTGAGGAAGTTCGATAAAAGATGAGGCTCTCAGCGGATTGTGCTTGTTAACATTAATTTCCAAATGAAGTAAATTCATCAAAGCCCATCCTGCAACGTAAAAATTAAAAAATTACTTTTTTTGTTGCTGTTGTAAAATCGAAAATAAATTCTTTACCTGAATCTCTTTCTGCAAATTCGTCAGCTTTCTGGTCAATAATGGTGCAGATTTGCTCTAACAGTTCTTTTTTCTGATATCCCTGGCAAATGACTTGGAACGGCGCATTAAAAGATTTGACATCATAGCTGTCGCTGCTGGGGTTAAAATAGAAACCGAACAGTTCCATATTTAGCTTGATACATTTATGTTTCTGCAGTTCTTGATCTATTAGATGTGCAATTTTGTATTCCAAATGTTGAAAATACTCTTTCACATTTATGAAGTTTTGGTGTGAGGAAATCCTATAAGATATTATTCGTTCCCTGAATGCTGACTTGATAATTTCAACACCTTCCTCCAAGCCTATTTTGGAATTGTTCTTGTGCACACTAGATCGAAGATGTCCACCCCATAGACTTTGGTTTATATTTTTCTTGCATTCTTTACAATATTTTACAATATTTGTAGAATCTATAAATTAAGAAAAAAATATTTTACAAAATATAACATGAAAAATAAAATGTTCTTACCTTTAACAAGCTTTGGTTTTTTCAACCAACTGTTGAGTTTTGTGGAATTTCCGTTAACATGTTTTTTATTATGTCGCAATAAATTATCCTTTCTAGTGAAGACTTTATTACATGTTACACACTTATGCATTTCTGAAGTTTTCTGGATAATAATAATAATAAAATTAATATTGTGCATTTCTATTTAGTTATAGTCAAATTTTGAAAAAAGCAATTGCATTTTTGAAGTTCTTTGTATAATAATAAAATTAATATTGTGCATTTTTATTTAGTTATAGTCAAATTTTGAAAAAAGCAATAGAAATTAATTGACTTTATGAATCCATTTCTTCAAATGAGTCAACTAATTTGTCAAAGGCCTGTTTAACATAATTCACCGTACTTTCGTCTCCCTTTTTAATTGTGATCAAATTAGTTAAATTTTGAATAGCGAAACCTAGACACTTAAGGTTTGCTATTTGTTTTTTATTTTTTTTATTAATTTTAAAATTTTTTTTAATGATAAATGATGGTTTCGAAATTGAATTTTGTTCAACTGGTGAATTATTAGGAGAAATATCCGAAGTTAAATTTGCATCAATTTGTTTTTCTTGCGGATCAGAATTTACAATAGCAAATGGTGAATTAATAGAAGATATAGCCGAACTTAAATTTTGATCAATTTGTTTTTCTTGCGAATCAGAATTTACAATATCATATGGTGAATTAGTAGGACAAATAGCCAAACTTAAATTTTGATCAATTTGTTCTTCTTCCGAATCAGAATTTTCACTAAACAAAAAGGGAGAGCAAATTGGTCTCGGAGAATTAATTGGCGATTTTAATGTTAAATAATTTGTATTAGATTTTTGAAAACAAACAATATCCTCATCGCTAGAATTTTGAGTTTCGTCAATGTCATTCAGTTCTTCAAGAGTTTGTTTAGTTTTTGTTGTAATTAAGTCCGATTTGTTGTCAATAATGTCATTAAGATCGTCAAGAGTTTCTTGTTGACTAGCTGTAAATAAATATTTTTCGTTGTTCTGTTTGTTGGCATTATTTTGAACTTGGCTATTATAAATAATTTCATTCAAGTCCTGAATAGTTTGTTGTTGACTAGTTGTAAATACGTCTGTTTCATTGTTTTGTTGGTTTGCAAAATTCTGCATTTGAGTACATGTGTATAAGTCAAAGTCATTGTCAATAATTTTGCTACTCGATGCCAAAAAATTGTCCATTATGAAAAAAAATCGTAATAACAAATAAAATGCCACAAATGTACATAAAAATGTCACCAATATATATAAGAATTAAATCTTGCCAAATAAAAATGTTAGAAATAAAAATAAAAATTGAAAAATTACCAAATAAACACAATGTAAACACCAGAAAACTCGCGAGCTCTGCACAGTGTGAATGCAGAAATCAATTGCATTCGTCTCTTCGCTGAGGCGATTTTATATGCAAAAGTTAATCACATGTGTCCTACTTAAAGTTGAACGACAATCTCTAAAAACCACTTTCCCAAGCCGATCAACAACCTTACCCCCCTCCCCCCTCCCCCCTTCCCCCCGGACCCCTTAATTTCCGAGACTCAAATCCCGGCTCCCCAATTTCGGGCTACCCTCTTCAGGTTAAGTTAAGTTAGGTTAGGTTATGTTAGGTTAGGTTAGCCCCCCCCCCCGAGGCAACTGACAGGGAAAGGGACAGTGAATTAAAAAAAAAAAAAAAAACTATGTATTGCAGGTAGTAAAAGTGGTGGTTGATGGGATATATACTTAAGAACATCCACTCGACGATCATACAGTAACATTCGCTGTAATATCAGTTGTCGCTATTATTTTAACGTATAACCAAATTTTTTATCAAATAAATCGATCTAAATCCAAAGTTCCTAACAATGGCAGAAAATATGAATGGAAACGCTGTCCAAATTGAAGAAAATAATATGGAGATCGCCGCTCAAATTGAAGAAAGAGAAGAGATTTTTAATAACTTGGAAGGCGATTCCATCACTTATAAACATTCATTTTTGGACAAGTCATCTAGGCTTGTTAGAAGATCATTCTTATGTAACATCGATATTAATTATATTGAAGAGGAGGAAGAGGAAGAGATGGAGGAAGATGATCAGGAAATTGACGAAGGAGTGGATATGGATGGACAATTACTAAATTTAGGAACCGAGGTGACGTAAAAGTAAGCAAGTTTAGGGCTAGTGAATTATTTAATAATTTTGAAGAAAAAGATGTATGTGTTATACAAAGCTACTCTAAAATTGAAAGTCGAAGACTAGGAACATTTGCTATTTGCCTTCCTTGTAGTGCAATTCACATGAGATATTTACGGAGAGGGGAATCCGATCACGTGAGCTGCCACTACAAAAGAGCCTATGTTGTTAGTGCTTCTGATTTACATTGTGCTATTTGTAGGATACATCTTTTTATACTAATTCCTGAACATGCTTGCTTTTACTGCAACAAAAATGAAAAAAAAGAAATAGAAAATTATATTGTTAAATATTAATATTAAACATAGTTTGTAAATGTGATGGGTAGATTAGTTTAACAATATTAATTTTAAATATAGGTTAGGTTAGGTTAGGTTAGGTTTAATATTAAACATAGTTTGTAAATGTGATGGGTAGATTAGTTTAACAATATTAATTTTAAATATAGGTTATAAACGTAATGGATAGATAATGTCAAAAATATTAATTTTAAACTTAAATTGTAAAGATAATAAGAATACGTCAAGAATATTAATTTAAAAATGTCAAATGTTACTATAAGCGGTTATATATTTTCAGTGCTATATGCAAAATACTTCTTTTTATTCTAACATCTGACACTGTATTTGTAAATGAAATAGTTAATCATATGTAAAAAAAGTGTCGATTATGTCTACTGCCACTAGAAGCACTCATATATTAGCATAACATTTTGTTAACGCTTGTTTCTGTATTCAATTGAGTTTTCTCTTACTTGATGCAAATTATATTAATATTATTAGTATAATTAAAAAGTAGTAGATTAGGCTATGCCGGTCCGACAATCAAAACCGTCATTTTTACATGTAAATTCCCATAAGAAAATTTAAGATTCGATCTGCAAAAGTGGTGCCATTTTAGGGCGTGGCACTTTTTGTGTCAACCCATAACAATTGTTTTGTTATGTAATGTGAAAATTAGTATGTATTAAAAAACTTGTTAGATCATTGTTGTCGTTTCAATATAGGAAAAGGAAAAAATGTGTGTCAATTATTATATATATATTTACATTTACTTTTTTTACAAAATTATTTGTTACCAGAGTTTTCACAAACACAAATTATAAAAAAAATATTATCCTCTTTTTAAAATTACAACAAAATGATGTCTAATTACATCTTTGAAGATTTGTACCAAATAGTAATATCTAGTGCGACATACAGGACAATTGTTTACCATTATAGAACAACAATTTTCATCATTCCATCTTAAAATACATTTTAAACAAAAAATGTGGGAACATGTATTTGGTCTACATGAATCATAATATTCGATTATTTCAAAACAAATAGCACAAAACACTTTTTTCTCTTCACTCTCAGTTTTGTTCAAATTTTTTAAAACAATCCCATTATTTTCTTCTCGAACTAATGGTATATTTTCTTCTTGAACTCCTGGTATAATTTCTTCGAGGCTCTGAAGCGGAATGGATCGATTTCTTTCTCCAACTGATTCACTCATTTTATTTTAATATTATTATTAATAGATTTATTCAACAGATTTTTTTCTTTTAACAGTCACTCGTACCTTAACATACTAAAATGATCTTGATGCACCTATTTATAAGACTTAAGAATGCAAAATCAAATGTGGGAGAACAAAGAGAAAAAATTAAAAATATGATGCGAATGAGAATAAAAGGGGAGGAAGTTAAGAATGAGGGACATGAGAGAGAGGAAGAGGAGGAGGAGGAGGCGCTCCCATATTATAACTACTTTAATAATTGTATATAATGCCAGCGCTCGATCAAACACTGTTAACGCAGGAACACTTCCGTTCTGCGGAACGTTGCAAGAAAAACAATTGGACAATTGGTCTGATTAATATACATGTAAACCGCAACATATTCAAGGACGCAAGTGTGCAAAAACAAAACAAATATGTATGATTATAGCAGAATGCGGCCATAATACGTGGTAGTCATTTAAAAAGCAGTTGTATAATATAAAAATAATGAAGATAACCTAAAAAAAATATATATATATATATATATATATATATATATATATATATATATATAAATAAATACATAATATATGTGTTGATTTTTACTCCTTCACGGATGGAAAAATACGATATGTCTGAATAGAGACTGAAAACACATTGTATTTTTCCAGAACAACGGACACCTCTGCTGAACGGACAATTTTAAAGTCACCGACCGTTAGTATATGTATTCCTGTGTACTTAACCCTCTTGACAACGGACACTCTCAACAACGGACAGTAAAATTTAGAACATTTTTAATAAAAACATAAAAACAGTAAAATTTACCTCTTCAGGACGGACAGATGTTCAGATAATTGTTGAAAAACCCACATTTAATGCCAGTATTTTTATTGCACGTTATAGGCAATATATAGATCTATGCTAATATGCGGCGTGGCGCCTACCTATTGTTAATAACACTAGTTTAACAATAAGCTGGCTTATGCTGTCTGGCTTGTAGATAAATTGCATAATAAATAGATCATCTTATTTTTATAAAATGTAGTCTTCATCAATAGAATATCTTAGTTTTGATGTTACTCTGGTGCGATCAATATGTCTTCAAACAAAAGAAAGTTTTTGAGTTCAAGAAAAAGCTGAAATAATCCAGTATGCGGAAAAAAACAAACTTAGTTTTAGAGTACTAGTCGAAAAATTCTGTGTAGGAAAATCTCAAATTAGTGAGACCGGGAACTTGAAAGAGAAAAAGAAATTTGCGAAAACTGAAGGTGCTGCCATCGACCAAATTTCTACGACTGGTTTTGTAAAGTATGCTTCAAAAACATTCCAATATCCGGTACAATAATAAAGAAAAAAGCACAAGAAATTGCGAAGAATCTAGAAGTTGATGGTTTTAAAGGATCAAGTGGATGGTTGGAGAAGTTCTGTCAACGTCATAATATCTCTTTCAAATCCATCTGTGGCGAAGCAGCGGCTGTAGACTTGTTTCAGGTAATTGATTGGCGGACGAAATTATGTGATATTATCAAAAACTACGCACCGAGAGACATTAAGACATAAAGCCGATGAAACGGGACTTCTTTTCCGCGCCTTGCCAAATAAAACGTTTTCTTTAAAAGGCGAAACATGTACTGGCGGGAAAGCGTCCAAAGAGAGACTCACTATTTTACTTTGCTCCGCTATGAATGGACAAAAAGAAAATGCACTGGTGAGTGGAAAAAGTAAAAAAAAACATTATTTTAAAGGATCAAGGGTGGAAAAATTGCCACTTGAACGGTACTATAAAAAGAAAGCATGGATGACATGCTGCATCTCACCCAAAGGTTAAAAAATGTTAAAATAATTTTTTTACTGCCAAATACGACATCACATTGCCAGCCATTGGACCAGGGCGTGATTCAAAATTTTAAAAACCACTACAGAAAGTTTTTAATCAAGCGACTTGTGTCATCCATCCATCCATATTCTGAATCTACCGAACAATTGAAGAAATCCATAAATGTTGTAAGTCCCTTGATTTGGATTTTTGCTGTATGGAAAAAAGTCGAATCCAAGACCATCAATAACTGCTTCCGCAAAGCTGGATTCGACGAAATTCTCGAGGAAAACGTTGACTACGATAGTGAAGATGATGTGTAATTATCGGAATTATGTAGAAACATCGATGTATTCTCTTCCGACTTAACTTCATATTCAGAAATTGATGAAAGTTTATTCACGGAAAATCCTAACATAAGTGTACGTGAGTGCATCAATGAATTTCAAAATAGTGAGAACGGTCAGATTTCATCTGACAGTGATAATGAAGAAATCAGTTCTTCCAATATTAAGAACATTAAGGATGCATTTAAAACGTTAAGGGATATTGAAAACTTTTGTATGTTATCTGGACTTTCGGTTTTAGGGAAAACAATCTCAGAAGTTGCGTCTAAAATGGAATCTTAAATTATTAAAAATAAATTAACTAGTTTAAGACAAACAACACTTGATAACTTTTTTAAATAGAAACTTTTTATAAAATAGAACTGTATCAAATTGTATATGTAGGTAGTACAATATTTTATATTAGGTAGTACATTTTTATTGTATGCATATGTATGTAAAAGATGCTGGTGTATACGTAGTAACAACTGTATTAATAATTTGTACTAAACATATTATTTTTTTACCTAGAAATAAAATATTTTTTTTAAATAAAATTACATTGGTCTTTAATTTGTTCACTCCCCACAACGGACACTACAACGGACAGTTTCTGTGGCACGGCTACTGTCCGTTGTTGAGAGGTTTCACTGTATATATATATATGTATACTCAGTTCCAAAAAGTGACCTTGATTTTTGACCCAAGTTCAATGTCTTCTATCTTGCAAACCAGTGAATCGATTTTGAACAATTTTTTTTTAATACCTTTGCAAAATTGGAACAAGTGGGAAATTTCTCAAAGATTCTTGGATAATAATGTAACAACTGGAACTATGCGCGGTATTTTTTGACTTGCCCTGTGTAATAGATGAGGATTCGTATAAAAACTATTTACACCCTATATGAAAGACCCTTTTTTGTGAGCACTTTGTTTTTTTATTCACCGACTTATCTCTAAAATTGACCAAATTACAGCTTTTTTGCTGAAACCTTACCAAGCTACATAGTTGTTAATTGAAAAACTTAGACAATGTTAGCTAGCGGATGGACTATCATAATCGACTTTGAAAAAACAATTGCCGTCACAACATGGCAGTCAATTTGTTATAGTTCGCCATAAACTTTCACTTTCACTAACATGATTGTCGACCAAACGGCAAAATTAGTTGCTTTGGTGAATGGGGTAGTAAAAGTAAAAGCTACGCCGCCCGTGCTGTGGAAGTCCTGAAGCAACCAGCTCGTAGAGCGATCCTGAAATATGAACAAACAGGAAGCATTGCTCGGAATTGCTTGGGTTCTGGTCACCCTCGAAAAACCTCCTCTAGAGATGATCGCTTTTTGAGACTTCGGATTTTCCTGAATCGATCGAATACGGCTGTGAAAGTTCAAGAAGATCTTCGACAAATTCGAGATGTTATAGTGAGTAAGCAGACGGTTTCTAGACGTCTAGTCGAAATGAACTTAAAGGCTAGGAGGCCTTAAGTCCTAAATTGCTACCTCAACATAGTGCTGCTCGAAGATACTTCGTACAAAATTATGGAGAATGGACTAATCGTGAATGGTCGTCAAATGTCCTGTTTACTGATAAATCAAGGTTTTGCCTTAATATCGTGGATAAGAAAAAAAAGAGTATGGAGAAGAACTGGCGAAAGATTCAATCAATGTTTGGTAACAGAATGCGATAATTTTAATGATGGTTCAGTTATGT
Organism: Kuschelorhynchus macadamiae; assembly: GCA_030620095.1. Taxonomy (NCBI): domain Eukaryota; kingdom Metazoa; phylum Arthropoda; class Insecta; order Coleoptera; family Curculionidae; genus Kuschelorhynchus; species Kuschelorhynchus macadamiae. Next base: position 11,779 of record JAUTXW010002010.1, read on the forward strand.
TGTGGGGTGGAATTTCCTTGAATAGACGTACACACCCTTCATGTTTTTCCCATTAGACAGTCAATGACAGCCCAAATTTACATCAATGACATTTTAAAGCAGTATGTGCTACCTCTTTCTGATTTTGTTGGTAACAATTTTATTCTGATGCAGGATAATGCCCGACCGCATCAGTAATAGTGCAGAACTTCCGAGAAACTGCGGGTATTGCCACATTACATTGGCCTGCGAGAAGCCCCGATATGAATGCAACAGAACATTTGTTGTATTAATTAGGAAGAAGGATGCGTTCACGCGAAAGGCCTCTTGGAAGCTTAGCAGAATTGGCAGATGCGTTATCAGAAGAATGGAACCGTATACGAATGGAAAGAATAAGAAACCTAATTTCAAGTATGCCACGCAGATTAGTGACTGGTTTAAAAGACATAAGACATGGAACTTGGGCCAAAAATCAAGTGCGTCCCTTTTTTTGGAACTGAGTATATATATATATATATATATATATATATATATATATATATATATATATATATATATATAGCCTATTAGAAGTATCTGGAGAACCAATAAATAGATTATTTTGAAAATTTGGCTTTGGCCATCTTAAACTCTATTTTTACAATATTTAAAATTGTGCGATGTTGACGCTTCCACCTTAAACCGCCAACATCCGTTTTCTGAATGAAATACCCTGTATATTATTGCATTTTGTATTGTCCTGTACAATCTAAACATTTTTTGTGTTATGTTTCCTATATCCAAATTCAACTATTTTCGAGAAAATGGTGCTTGAAAATTGACATTTTTGACCCTTTGAAGCTCTGTAACTCCCAAACGACTAATTTTGTAACAAAATGGATCTCACTTTCCTATCCCAGTTTTTAATTATATATTCTCCCACCACCAATTTTTAGGTTGACAGGAGGTTTATATATATATATATATATATATATATATATATATATATATATATATATATATATATATATATATATATATATATATATATATATATATATATATATATATATATATATATATATATATATATATATATATATATATATATATATATATATATATATATATATATATATATATATATATATATATATATATATATATATATATATATATATATATATATATATATATATATATATATATATATATATATATATATATATATATATATATATATATATATATATATATATATATATATATATATATATATATATATATATATATATATATATATATATATATATATATATATATATATATATATATATATATATATATATATATATATATATATATATATAGGATTTTTTTTGTTTTAATTTTTTGTACTGTATTTTGACAAAACTCGCGATTTTAAAAATGTATACTTGTATATGTTCAATATGAAAGTTATGGCATAAATTTAATTTAAATAATAATTACCCAAAATGTTCTGCAGGAAAGTAGAAACAGATGTAATAATTAAAATCTGTGCCGACTTAAATAACACAGACGATTTTCATTTTCTTACTTGGCAATTGTTTATTTTTTCAACAAATTTTATCGGTTCAAATAAAACCCTAAAAAAAGTTTGTTGTATAATTTTTTTTCTATCGCCTAAATAAGGCTTGTAGACCGAGTTCAAAATCTGCACGTAAACCCTGCACTCATAACGCCCGATCACGATAAATTTAGATTTACCTCAATCTGAACAAATATTTTCTTACCACACACATATTATTGCATTCAAACTTCTTAAGATCTATATTGGCCACAACACGTTTAGGTTTAACGGAAGAGTTGATCAATATCGTGTCAAATGTAACAGCTTCATTTAAAAAAAATGTTTCACAGAAAATATACAATAAGTATTTAAGTTACGTTAAGTGAAAATATTAATAAGACTGACTAATTAAAATACCTTCGTCTCTGGATTTAGATGAGAAAATGGGATTACTTACCGACGTGTCCCCTTTGACAGCATCAGGCATTTTTTCGTGTACCATCAAATGTTTGAATATACCAAATAATTATTTGTATTTAAAAAAAATTAAGTTAAGAATCGCTTAAAATTACACAATGCTTACGTCAAAAATGTCTGCACCATGTCTGTCCTCTTTACTCACCTGTAAGAAAAAAAAAATATCATTAATATAACGTTTCATTATATTGCAATAAGAAAAAGGTAAACAGCTATCACGAAGAATTATAAAAAAAAATATTTTTTATTCTGAACCAAATGACGTATTTTCATGTTTTAGGCAAATCTAGCTTAGAACTGATATGTATTCAACAAAACCATGCGCTCTGGGATTATTAGCTTTTGCACGCAATTGCGATTTGAAATTTGTAAGGCACTAAAAAACAACTGAAAGTGGGTTGTTCAGTCTCCAACTCTATCCTAAGTTAATTTGAAAAATAAGAATTTATTCAGTACTTTTGTAATTATATAGTGTAATTTTCAACAGTATGGGGACTTAAAATAGGACCTGCAGTAATCTTTATAGGCAAAAGCAGCATTCCCGTTGATTATTCGTGAAATCTGAGTAAATAATCGATTTTCTCCGGTTCAGTGACCCCAATATCAAAAAAAAAAAATAAAAAAACAAGCATAAAGTACATATCAATAACGACTATTTCGCAAAGGGCCTCGCTACTTTTCCTTCTGTTCTAATAATCCGTTCAAGTCGCGTATCCATATCATTACGTTTGCAATTTTATTCTCTACAATTCATCTCTTTACATCATTAAGTTTGCTTTATTAGTTTCGATTTTATAAGCCAAAAAGAAAAGAAATGTCGATTTTTTGCATTAAATTGTTTATAACAAATAAACAAATGATAGTTGCTGAGTGGAAAACATAATCGAATATTATTATGGACTATCTTGAGGTGTGGTGGTACATTCTGTTTCCGGTTGCTACTTTTGGCAACAAATCACTAGTTCTTTACTCTATTGATTAGCCTATTATGTTAATTGCTGGTGGTTAGACTTTTAAAAGTTTTTCCTCATTATTGCTTGTCACTAAACATGTTTTAAATGAATTACATATCTATTTTTCGTTTTTTCCTTGTTTAAAAATTGCCCTTCTTCTCGCTGCTTAATTAGTAAGATTCTGAACGAAGGCCGGACTAGACAAGATATTTTTATAGAAAAACAGACAAATACTACAAAATTTTAACAGGATTATTACAAACGGCAATCATATAAACAATTCTAATCAATTCATAAAAAATACAATCAATATTTTTGTGTTCCACACATTTATACTCAAACGGTGCCAAGTCACAAAAAAGTCAACTAATTTCTAAGGCAGTACACTAAAAATATTTTTTTTATTTATTTATTTATTTATCTTGGTACACTACAGAAAAAACCCTAATTGGCACAGAAAACTTAAACTTACTTACATAATAGATACGAGCCCAGAATCATATCATTTGACCCAGTCATTATTTTATTTTTTATTTTATTTAAGAATTTATTAGTAAACACATACGAAAATTCTACTGAACGCAACTTTTGTTATAATAATTTAAAACATTAATGTAAATATTTTTTACTAAAACAAATATTTGAACACATGAAACATGCACAGAACACTAAATTAAATAATATAAAAATGAATCATTTCGTTTGGTCCATGCAAAAACATGGCCATTTGTTTATCAAATTAGACTGGAGTTAAAACAAAACATTTGCTATTTGTTGATTGTTGACAGTGACAGATCAGCGAGTAGTTGTGAGTATATTACTTACAAAATACAATTACCACACTACACTGTGCGAAATATCGTTAAATTAAAACGACAGGAGCAGTTGAAGAAAAGGCTAATTGGGTAGAACTTTAAAAATAAGTCCCATCAATCTGAAAGCCTTACGGCGTATTTTGAAACAAAGCCGGCGTCGTGCCAATTATGGTAAACTAAGTGGAACAGAGCAACTGTTGAACATTTCTCAAGATTAACTTGTCCCAGAGCTCTCAAACGATTAGGCTATATCTTTTATAAAGTAAGTTATTTGCTATAACATTTTGTAAACAAACTCAATACAACATTTTTAACTCGTAGGCTAAAGAAAAACCTTTGTTAACTCTAAGTCAGAAAAAGAATAGGTGAATATGGGCAAAAATCATCAGAATTAGTCATAGAGACAATGGGATAGTGTTATTTGGAGTGACGAGTTAAGATTTGAGGTTTGTGTTGGAGATTATCGAAGTAGATTATTACGGACCAAAAATGAATCATATTATCCGGAGTGTTTGCACCGAAAAGTAAAATTTCCATCTTCTGTAATGGTTTTGAGGCTGCATGTCGGCTCAAGGGGTTGGAAATTTACACCTGATAGAAGGGACTGTTAATGCTGTAAGGTACATTAACATCCTTGGAGACTGCTGGATGCCATCCATTGAATTCCAACAAGATGAAAAGCTGCTTGCCATACTGACAAAATAGTAAAGGAATGGATGATGCAAAATAATACTCCGATGTTAGATTGGGTGTCCAGTAGCCCCGATCTGCCACCTATTGAAACACTGTGGCATAACATGAAAAAGATTTTACGTGCGACACCTGCCAGATAAATGAGAAACTAACTCAAATTTGGAATTCGTTTACTGCTAAAGACTGTAAAAAATTAGTTGATACCATGCTAACGCGAATTCAAGCAGTTCTGAAGCAAAACGGAGGTAAAATCACCGAATCCCTAATATGAGTATTGGGCCAAACGAAATGGTTCATTTTTATATTATTTAATTTAGTGTTCCCTGCATATTTCAAGTGTTCTAATATTTGTTTTAGTAAAAAATTTTTACACTAATGATTCAAATTATTATAACAAAAGTTGTGTTCAATAGATTTTTCTTTTATGTTTACTAATGACTTCTTAAATAAAATAAAAAATAAAATAATGACTGGGTCAAATGATATTATTCTGGGCTCGTACAAAAAGACGCAAAATTATGAATGGCAATATTGATAAGAATCAATAAGTATGGTTTAAGAATTGTTAAGATTTCTTTTCAAAGAGATTAGGTCTAAAAAATAGAAAAATTTTTCTAAGAAAATACCACGACATATACAACATAGTCTCATAGTCATTTTAAACAAATAAAATCATCCACTAGGTACTCTCTATTTAATGCAAAAACCTAGAAATGCTGCACGTAATATAAATTCGTTCTAAATTTTACCTAAATTTTTAAAATACTTTTTAAATTGGTTTTAAAATAAGCGACCTTGACAGCGCGTTTGCAATTTGTCCTAATTAATTGGCAAACTTTTTTCTCCGTTTCGCTTGGCCTACTAAAAGCACGACAAATCAGTCACGTATACAGAGGGTTAAAGTAATGCTACATAATTTGATATGATACTTTCATTTATTTCTCGTGCCTCCTATTGTAATCCCGGAAGATTAAATAGGAACCAGCTATAATTTTGAATATTTATATTTACACAGAAAAAATAGCAAAGTGAAGAAATTGATTTTTGACTGCAAATAAAATTCAACCAACGATTTATATTATCGCATTTCTAACCCAACTAATGAAGATCATGAAAGATACAGTATCAGTTTACTACTCCAACTAAACATGATCAATTCATATACAAGGTCCGCCAGCTAAAACTCCCCAGGACTCTATTTTCTTTGTTTATTTACCCACACACTTAAGTGATACTTTAAATTAAAGGTATTGACGAGCTCTTTTAAAATGTCTACAGAGTGAACTAAAACAAATATTATGGAAGGAAATTATTACGTTTATAAACTTACTTTTCTTGAATATTTTTTTTACCTCACCCTGTACATTTAATTTTATAAACTCATTTGAACGAGACTGAAATAAACTGTAATTTGAGTTATTATAACAATCATCCGTTTTTCTTCCATTATCGAGAAAAAATGAAAAAACGAAATTTTACGAAATGAAAAAAATGCATAGATTTTTTTTCATTTCGTAAAAGTTTTATGAATATTCTGGACTAAAGGTTTAAATGATATAAAAAATTATACTTTAAGCTTGTACGTTAAGCTCTTTTTTTGAAGAAAATAGTGACTGGACTCACATAATTTCATTAAATATTTTTCCCGAACCTGTACATAATATTGCTTTAATGATTTAAATATCTTTATTTCTAGTTTTACTTTGTCTGTTTTTTATAGTTTTTTCATTTTTTCTCGAAAATGGAAGAAAAACGGATGATTGTTGAAATAATTCAAATTAAAGCTTATTTCAGTCTCGTTCAAATGAGTTTATAAAATTGAATGTACAGGGTGAGGTAAAAAATATTCAAGAAAAGTATGTTTATAAACGTCGTAATTTCCTTTCATAACACTTTTTTGGATCAATCTGTAGACATTTTTAAAGAACTCTCCAACACCTTCAATTTAGTGTATCACTTAGGTATGTAAGTAAATAAACAAAGAAAATAGGGGCCTGGGGAGTTTTAGCTGGCAGACCCTGTATATATATAAACACTATCGGGCAAAACAAAAGCAACTTTTATAATAAAGTCAAACATTTCAATATTTAAAATATAACTAGCAATCGGTGAATTCGAAATTCATGTACTTTAGGCGATTATAGTATGATCCTGTCATAGTAAAATGCTATTGTCTTCAAATGTCAGATAAGTTGGTATGTGATAATTTATTTTATATACGATCGTGATATAAGAAGCCATTACCGAACTGATTTTAGTTAGGTAGATATTACCGCACTAGTGCGGATCGATAAGGACTATTGATATTTCATTTGTGACGATATTGTATTTGCTGAGTCATTATTTATTAGTGTCGATATAGTAAAAACTCTAGAAAATACTTAACATTTCACTATTTTAGATTAATGAAAATTTTATTTCATTAGGTATGTTTAAATTGAAATACCTCGTGAAATTCAATATAATATGCCCTGTTAACTTTTTGCTAAAATTAAAATAAATAGATGCAAATCGATTTAACCGAGGTTAAATAATTAAAAAAAAATGTAATCTAGACCCTGAAAATATAATCCGCAAAATTTGCAAATCGAGCATTGAACTTTAAATGAGGTAACTAAGGATAATTTATTATAGTGATTTATTATGCGGCTTGCAACGGAAAGCCAAGTACCTACAAAGTGTCTATCGTAAAGGATGGTTAGCTAAATTTTTAAAAATCATTCTAATTATCTGAAAAGAAGTAAATAAGAAACTATATGTTCTATTTCTAAAATACCAAAAAAGTTCTGGCCTTTGAAAACTACTTCAGCAGTCCATAATTAAAATGCCCGTTCGCCATTCCTGTTTTCCAAATAACCAAGGTAATTGTAAACATTCTGCCAAATTGTAATTGAGATGACCCTGCTACTGTGGAGTAGAACTAGAAATTGTTAATAGATATTTGCGATACAAGTGGTGGTGTGTGTGGTTACACAACGTCCACACGCGTATGTTAATAAAGATGTATCACACGTGCATCGTACAAAATTTTATCTACGATCGTTTAAATTATTATCCGAATTATAATTTACATTTTCGTGAAAAGATTACCTATCAAACATTTAAAAACAAATTCTGTTACCTGTACTTACTATACCATAGCATTAGTTACTTACTAAGTTTTTGTTAAAAAACATTAGAAAATAAAGCTGTCAAACAATTTGTAATTTGTCACAAAGTTCGGAACGAGTTTCATGCATTTTCAACATGAGCGATTCAGATCTTCCATCCGACATCGAAAAAGTGGCTACAGGCGTAATTTCCAGTTTTCTGTCCGAAAAATCAGGGGCAAAATAAGAGTTGGCCTACTCCCGGTATCAGAAATGATGCGAAGAAAAGAACATAAAAAATATCTCCAGTGAGAAGGCATTTTAGCCTATTTTAATGATCTATTCAAAAATCATCCCCTTTGGCCATACTATTCAATGTTGCGGAGTGTCATTTCTATTAGAAAAAAAATGCGGATATTAATAAATATTCCCATTTAAGTGCGGGGTCTTATATAATAATATGGCTTATATAGTCAAAAGCAGTGTTGTTATCGTGCGGGTCATACGATTTATCAACGACAAACTTTTTAAGTTTGTTTTTCTTTTATTACATGTAATCATATCCCCCGCATAAAATCCGGAAGATGAATTAGATAAACCTATGATATTTTCATATGAAAAAAGAGGATAAACATATAAATACCAGCAGTTGCAAAAATCTTTGAGCGATGTCACATCAAAGTCAGATTGGCAAGTCAGTGACAAAATGAGTAATAGAAAACAATTTTCGAGTTTTTTACATCCACAAGCGAAAAAAATGGTATTAAATCTAATAAAATATTACGAAAATGAAAATTCACCTGCCAATATCTAGGAGACAGTAGCAAAAGCTCTGGGAATCGGTATACGGACTATGCAGAAAATTGTGCATGAAAAAAAGCATAATTTCCTACCGACGAAGATTAAGAAATGTATACGAAAAAAACCAAAGACAGAGGACTTAAGTGACAATGTAAAAGTGGATGTTCGTAATGCAATTTACGATTTATACACATCAAAAACTAATATAACCCCTCAAGTTTTAAAAGAAGCTTTAAAAAATCGAGGCATATTGGAAATTGGACTAAAATCGTTGTCAAAATTAATAAAAATGTTGGGTTTTCGATATAAAAAAGGATTGTAATTGTAATTGATAATTGTAGCAAGTCAGCGTATCCAGTTTTTAAAGAAATACACGGAAAATGTTAATTCAAAATTTAGAAAAGTGATATTTTTAGACGAGACTTGGATTTTTTCTAATGGAAGTGGTTCGAAATCTTGGCAGGACGAGTCTGTAAAAAGTGTCAAGAGAAAAAAGGGATGTGGGACGGGAAAACGGTTCATCATTTTGCATGCAGGTTCTTCAACAGGATTTCTCCCAGGTGCAAGTTTATTGTTTTCTTCAACATCCAAAAGAATGGACTACCATGATAATACGAACTGTGAACTGTTAGAAAAGTGGTTAAAAGAACAACTGATTCCAAATTTATATGCTCCATCTTTAATCATTCTGGACAATGCATCTTATCATTCAAGAATGTTAAATAAACAACCTACTTCATCCTGAAGGAAAGTGATATTTATGACTAGATAATAAAACAAAAACAAAACCCTTTACCAAATATGCGGAAACTAGAACTTCTTTTAATGGCAAAATCTTTTAAAAAACCAACAATATATGCCGTAGATGAAATATTACGGGAAAATGGACATATGGTTTTACGACTGCCGCCATACCATTGCCAGTTTCACGCAATAGAATTAATATGGGCTGGAGCAAAATCATATTACGAAAAACACGTGAACGATGGTCTTACCTCAGATGAAGTGCAAATTGTTTGGCAAGATTCATTAAATTATATTACGCCGGAGCAGTGGAAGACATCTGGGGAACATACGGAGAAATTAATATGAGATTGGTGGAATCGAGAACGAGTTCTAGATGTCGAAAAAGCACCAATAACCATTGCGCCATTTGAGGACGACTCAGTAAACTAGTCTATAATATTAAAAAGTTTCTGAAGGATTATATTAGTCTTTGACGTGTATAAATCATAAATTGCATTATGAATATCCATTTTTGCGTTGTAACTTAAATCTTTTGCCTTTGGATTTTTTCGTGTACATTTCTTAATATTCTTCCGAAGTAAATTTTTTTTTCATGCACAAGTTTCTGTACATTCCTTATACCGATTCTCAGAGCACAGTATATATATATATATATATATATATATATATACATATATATATATATATACATATATATATATATATACATATATATATATATATATACATATATATATATATATATATATATATATATATATATATATATATATATATATATATATATATATATATATATATATATATATATATATATATATATATATATATATATATATATATATATATATATATTTTTGAAATTTCCATATATATCCTGGATATTAGCCAGCATTTAATATATAAAACAATATTAAGTGAATTTTAATATAAATTTTTTTTTATTAGATTTGACCCCATTTTTTTGCTTACTTTTTTAGTACATTTTTGAAGCGTGTTTAATAAAATAAGTAAATTTTTGTATTAATTATAAGACAAAATTTGATATATAAAAATATTATAACCCTAATAAACAGTAATGAATTCTTCGCTGATAAAATGAAATTAAATTTGGCAACATTGCTTCTCGAATACGAGAAATGGCCGATTAATCACGAAATGTCAAAGGTCAAATGTCAATGTCAAAATGTCAAAAGAGCCACTGCGTTTTTAAAAAGGAAGTCGGAAGGATAGCCCTACAAAATCAAAGATATTAACGAAAAACGATATTGGTGGTTTTCTGCAGGAAGTTGATGAAAACAAGTTTTTTTTTATGGCGAAAGTAGCACTTATTGTTGGACTAGCAGACAGATGTAGACGAAAAGAGCTGACAAACTTACTCTTGGAAAATGTGAAAGGTGAAAGTGCGTGTTTTCGATTTGTAATACTATTCACGAAGGCTAAAATAGCTCGAGAGTTTTTTTGTAACATCAGGAGACATTGAACACTTTTGAAGGTATGACTAAGTCTATTGCTTTGTTTTTAAAATTATCCAATCCAGAACAATATACCGACCACTCCTTTAGAAGGTCTCCTATATCACTATTAGCCAACACCACAGTGAATATTTTGACAAGACAAAACAAAAAAATTACTGCTTTAAGTATACTCGGAAGTAAGGAAAATAAAGCTAGTATCCAAAAACTGAACATAGTTAATGCAAGTTCTTAAATTCTGTTTTAATTTTAAGGGAGCTAAGATTAACAACAAAAACTGATTGAAATAAGAAAATTAGCCAAATATGTATTTGGTTAAAAAATTTTGGTTGGCAAAAACAAAAATACACAAAATGGCAAGCGATATATTGAGGCCTAAGAAAGTCGGAAGGCGGTTCCAATCTTATAATGTTATTTTGTGGGGTAACTATTTAGACAGTGGAACAATCAGAATCAAATCAGAAAAGACAGTGAATATGTTGTGTTTATACAGCCAATTAACGAAAATGAGCCACTTAATATTATTTTATATATTTTTTTATCAATCACCAAAAATTATGAGCCCCGCTTGACCTAAAAATCTAACCACTTATACAGTGTCATTTATTTAAATGCGGGCCACCCCTGTGCAAAGAAAACTTGTTTTTTTTTGTGCATTTTTTTTTGTATTTGTATTGTATTTTTGTATTTTATGTATTTTTATTGTATTGTAAATATTATACACTTTTGTTAAAAATACAAGATAATTAGTTATTACTTCCCACGTGAGATTTTTTCAGATCTTTACGTTTAAGGGTCCCTAGATGCCGGAAAACATGTTTTCTCAATTCCGTCTCTCTGTAGGTATGTCTGTCCGTCAGTCTGTCTGTTCGCGGCATAGATAAAAAACTACTTATCCGATTTCTTCAATTTCAGTCGAAAATTATATACAAACATTTACATAAAACACGTACAACACAGACTATTTATAAATGCACGTACATAACTTAGATTTTAAAATATTGACAGACACACATTTTACATAGTAACACGACGAAATGTGGGATTTAACTACTGTAATACAGATGTATAGATTTTACTGAGGTTGTTGACATCTTTTTTGTCATTTATGCTATTATTGTTTTTTTGAATTTCAACCATTTCATAAAATTCTCTCTTTTTTTAGGTGGTGTTCGGTCTTTAAGATCTTTATTCCATTATAGTTAAAAGTATGGTTTTTCGATTTTTCATGATTCGTTAGGGCTGTTGAATTTGTTTTATCGTATTTGTGACTTTTTACACGATTTTCCAAATATTGGCTGGTCTGTCCAATATAAACTCCCTCACACTTATTACACGGAATCTCGTATACGACATTACTTTTTTTGTTCTTTGGAGTTTTAGTTTTTAGTTTGCTAAAATTTTTTGATAGTAAATTGTAAGTTCTATGACATGTTATAATATCGAATTTTCTAAATAATGTTTGAAATTTTTGGGATAAACCATTTATGAAAGGAAGCGTAATGAATTTTGCTGACGTAGGCCCAGGTTTTTTAATATACAATAAGGTGTTATAATATTTGTGGATTCTGTTTTTGAAAATTTTATTGACTAAGTGTATCGGGTACTGATTTAATTGTAATGCGGATTTTGCTTTTTCAATTGCATTTTCTCTGTATTCGGGGTCAGATAGTTGAATAGCGCGATCTGCTAACCCTATTACTACTGATTTCTTTGAGACGTTGGATGACTAGAATTAAAATTTATATATCTGGAGGACCATGTTGGTTTTGTGTACCATTCTGTCTTTATTTGTTCTCCTATATGGTGTAGTGTTACATCTAGAAAATTTATTTGGCTATTCTGCTCAATTTCAATTGTGAATTGAAGGTTTTTATGGTATTGGTTGAATTTTTGTATTATGCTTTCCGATTGGTCAAACGGAATGGCAGTAATACAATCATCAACATACCGGAACAAGAAAGGAATATTGAAACTATTATTATTATTATATTGAAGGAATATATAAACATATTATATATAAATGCCTCCTTTACGTAAAGCACAACTTCAGCAGTTTATCTCAAAATACATCATATCATTCTTCCAAAACTAGAAATGCGTCATTGTTGACTGTTGAACAGCATAATTTTAAAAAATTCGAAAATTCGCCTGATTTTTCGTAATAGGTTGAGGAGGTTTCGGAGAATTTGGTTTGTTTATTTTTTGGTTTTCAAAATAGGAGAGCTGTAATTCTCTTCTAATGCGGGAGTGGGCCTCTAAAAGGTCTCCCGGGTTTCCTGCACGAATGATTTGGCCTAGACGAGGTTCTAGTCCAGTTAAAAGCGTATTTAAACTCATTGTTTCAATTAATCTGCTTTGTGCAGCTTTTTGATCATTAGTGAGGTTAGAAGCTTTTTGAATACTCGAAAGCATTTTTGCATTTAAAACTTGTAACCGATTACAAAATGTAAGGGCGGACTCGCCGGGAACTTGACGGAGTCTTTGAAGATCCTGTATAAGAGACGATAAGTCCCTTGAGTCGCCAAAATGGAGATTTAAAAGTTGTTTAATTTCGGTATAAGTTCCTGGATTTCTTGAGTTTACTAATTGTGCGGCTCTTCCTTTAAGTTTATTTTTTATGTGAATCGTTAAGTCTTTGATCCGCTGTTGCCATTTTATAGGCACAATCGCACGCGTTTAAAAAGGTACCTAAGGAGATTTGATCGCCTTCAAATTCAGGCACTATAGAAAATATTTCGGATAGCCTGTAAGGCTCGATTTCTACTTCAGCACTTTGTGTTGTTTGCTGTGCAGCTGGTTGGATTTGTTGAGAACGTGTGAGGTTATTTAACAAATTACAGGTAAGAGCATTGTTGGTTCAAAAGGTTTACTACTAAGTGGCCGATTTTATGTGTGATATACTGGTATAGTAGTTTTATACTGACAGCACGTACTTTTGTGTTTATTTTTTAAATTTTACTTGTTTATTTATGTGTTAATTGTACAAATTTCTTTCTACTGACGTGTAAATCAATATTTGTATTGCTATATATATATATATATATATATATATATATATATATATATATATATATATACAAATGTGCAAAAAGTCGCAAGAAGTGTACAAAAATCATACTTTCGAATTGCAGCAAAAAAAAACCTTAGCACGGTGTGAAAAAAATTTAATATGGGATGCATAATGTGACATAAAAATTATATTAAAATTTTGTTGGAGGGGCAACTTAACTGACCCCACAGAAAGCCATTTTCCATAAATGTGAGAGGTCCTTTTCAGTTACCAAGTTTCTAAGGGAATCACTAAGAACAATTTTAAGGAATAATGTTCTACAATAACCTTAATCCCTTTAGATTAATAATGTAGTTAATAATTCATCCAAAAACATACATTTTACAGAAACCCTTGTTTCCTAGTCTAAAGACCAGTATATTTCCTATCATAAATATGCATAATTTCTTCGACATTCTTTGTACATGAAACATTATTTCTGAAACCTAATTAACGAAATTCTAAACGATTACGGAAGATAAAATATGTGTGCATAGCGACACAAACATTTGTTGGTCGCACTTAACATTAATGTCACTAATAATAGCATTAAGTTGATCTCTCTCCAGCTCGCTCTCCCGGAATGAATGCTAGAAAAGGATATTGAAAACAAAACTAGTCTAGTGGCCTCCATGATCGATACGCAGTCGTTGAACCTACTTTCGTAATATTCGGGTGTGCGTGGATGACGATGTTTATTTGTAGACTTGGCCAAACACAATTTATGATTTAGTAGTTTCCAGTAGTTAAATCATTTTACACTTAAATCTAGAATTATGAGATGACCTTAAAACGTTTATTTATATGATACCCTAAGCATTATTTAGTATTTCAGGGGATGCGAAAAATTCTTAAACATAACATATTACACAAATAAGCAAAAAGCGAGAGAGGAGTTTCATGTTCTTAGAAGAATGAATGTTTTCGTGAATCGGGACTGTTTCAGTAGAGGAAGCAAAATCGAAATCCGCAATCCTAATATTAAAATATACAGGGTGTTATTAAATAAGTATCCGACATTTCAAGGGCGTATAATACTAAGAGAAAAATAAGAAAAATCTATTTACATAGGTCTGGAAATGCTTCGTTTTCAAGATATAGGGTGTCCAATTTTTCATATTTTTTACACCCCCCGAACATATCTAGTTGGCACAGGATATACGGTGACCAATGTCTACGAAACTGTTATAGTAAATTTTCGAAAAATTTAATCTTTTTCCGGGACGTGACTCTAGTGACCCCTCCGAACCTTTTACTACTAACTGACTGTTTAGTGTTTGGAACTAGAAAACCAGACTCCTTGTTCTGTTCTATACATTTTTGGTATCTCATATTAATTGGATATTTTTTCCGTTTAGACGTTATTTGGCAGAATGTCCAGTCGCGCACATGAAATTTTACAGTCAAAATACATTAACACAACAATTTGATTTTTCCTAATTTGAAGCTTTTTAATAGATTTATTAAAAAATATATTTTTAATTAAGTAGGCAATGATTATTGTTCTGTTTCAGAAGTGATTTTGTCATGGCAACTGTCTTTCGTTGACGTTACCGTTCGAGTGCGAATCGCGACTTTTTAATTATCTGCTTCTAATTTCTCACTTCAAATTGTGTTTGATTTTGCCAGTTTCCATTATCAATGAAAATTAATTATTCAACAGCTACATTAGGTGCTGATATACACTTAATGTTCGAGTTGACAGTTGGAAATAGTTTCGTTTATATCAGGATCGTTACCAAAACAGGATCACAGGATTGATCAACGCTTTAGATACCGGTTCATTTAAATCAAGGAGAAACGTAACAAAAACGTAACGGAAATATCCGAACTTCACAAATTGAAGAAGGAATATTAAGAATCGTCAAAAATGAGCCTTCTGTTTCTTTAAGAATAAGTGTATGTGAAGGTGTAAATCGTCAAGTCATTTAGCCATGACCCCTATCACCTACAAAAGGTACAAGCTTTAAAGCCAACTAATTTTCTTCCAAGAATTAATTTTTGCCAAACACTACTTAGACAAACTTCTTTCCATAGAAACTTTCTACAACACATGGCCATGGATAAAGCTGGATTCAGTAGAGACGGAATCGTACATTTTCGTAACAATCATGACCGGGGTGACATAAATACTCATGCTATTTTTGAAGGCTGGCATCAAGGTAGATTTAGATTAGTGAATGATGGATAGGCATATTCTGATTCTATAATGACACTTTAAAATTATTTTTGATTGAGCGGAGGAGATTTTTTAATTTTTTTAAATGAGGTGCCGACTTTATTAGCAGATATTCCCATTAGCAGACTAGACAAGAATATGGTTTCTACATGATTAGGCACCACCCCATTTTTTAGTTGATATTCGGGAGCACCTCAATAAAAATTTTAGACGAAGGTGGATCGAACGTGATGGTCCATTGATTTGGCCACCTCGTTTGCCAGACTTAAGTCCCGTGGATTTTTATGTTTGGGGATATTTAAAAAAGTCTGGTATACGCTGTACCTATTGTAAATAAAAATCATCTACGGCAGTATACTATTTTAGGATGAGAGATTCGTTTTAACTGGAATAAAAGAGATCGAACATATTTGGTGGACACATCCAAAATCTCTCGTTACGTCGAGCACCAAGTTAATTTCAATTTTTTGAAACGCGTTTTGTTTCATTTTCATTAGACACTTTAATTACTTTTAAGTTGACAAAACTGATAAAAAAGAGATCTTCATCTCCGCTATTTAAGCAAATTTCATACTACATATGCCTTTAGCGAAAGTCACTTAGCTGTAACGGTTTTTTCAGTATGCAGATTTAATAATTTGGTTTCATTTCGTATAATGCCAACAAAAGACCTTAAGCCACTGTCCTACTATAATTCTATTTGGCTGATGATTTATATTGAAACTTTAGATGACAGCTCTAATGATTTTGTAGTCAAATTCCAAACGGTTTAGATTACCTCCAGTCAACGTTTTGACAGATTTGGTTTGTATTTGTGGATTGAAAGAATTGATATCAGAAACATCAGCGCTGTGCCTACTGGGGTGTGCAACTGGTGTAAGGCGTCAGGGGTGCAAAGTTCGAAGACGTCAAAAAACTGTAATATAGATAGATCACATTGTAATATATTATAATAGAGAAAACGTGGATGAAAATCAAATAGCCCAAACCATTACACCGCATTTTTGCATTTCTTTTTCGCGGCTTTGGCGGTATTGTAAAAAATGGTCCATAACCACAAATCAGATTTCTGTCGCGAAATTGTATAACCTTAATCTGATGTTTAGCGTCGCATTTCTAGCGGATTCATTATCATTCCATCTTACTTCTAAATATCAAATATGTAATCAAATAGAGACTGATTAGATATTTGGCTAACTTCCTTGGACACATATTGATCCTATTATCGTATATAGTTCAAAAAGCGCGGAACCCAAACATCACGATCTGTAAAAAATACATTAAAAAGTCAGTATGATTACGTGGTCTGCATACGTTGGTCCATTTTGCATTAATATTTATTTATAGCACAGCTGATAGCTTGTATCCAAATCTTTATATCTTTTTATAAAGTTGCTTAAGAATATTCAGATGCATTTAATTAAGAAGTTACAGATGCGAACGAAAAACCCCGAACATAAGCTTTTTATTGTATATTTCAGGCGCACCTGAACAAATTGTTTAAATAAATTTTATTAAATTTAATTTGTTAAATTACGGATATTACCTGAACAACCTGAAAGTTGTTCGAGCGACAAGATATCAATATCAACCGAAGACATATTCCAGGAATAATAATATACTTAGAACAGTTCAATTTTTACTAAAATGAACATATTGAATGAACAGCAAAGAGCGAGAATGACGATGTTATTTGAGGAGGCTCGCACCATAAGAAGAATAGCCAAAGAAATTGACTTACCAAAAACACCAAAGTACCGAACGATAATAGACTGATAACTTTTTTGCAAAACCATCCATTCCAAACAGCCGTGGAAGCGGAAAGGTAAACAAACTTTCTTGATTCTGTTAGGGTAGCAAGACGCCGCGTGAAGGAAAGATCTTCTATATACTATATATATAGAAAATAAATATATATATATATATATATAATATATATATATATATATATATATACATTATATATATATATATATATATATATATATATATATATATATATATATATATATATATATATATCATATATATATATATATATATATATACATTATATATATATATATATATATATATATATATATATATATATATATATATATATATATATATATATACAGTGGCGAAACAAGACAACGTGGGACCCTGCTGCCAAATCGCAAAACCGGCCCTCCTCCCCTCTCTATAAGTACATATAAATAAAAAAAATTGGGGAATTCATATATGGCAAAAAATATTGACATCTTGTTTTAACATTAAGAATATCTCCACCAAATCATATATGTATCACAGAAAAATGAAATAAGGTCACATATCAACCATAATATATTCCATATATATATATATAAGTATAATAATAATTCTAATTACACCGACTGACGATTAGACAACTGACTGGGTTACTTTTGTCTATAAAAAAAAAATGTGTATTTTTACATGGTTTTTCAATTTTGCTTCGTTTTCAGCAGCTTTTTTTCTTTTAGCTGCACCCGATTGGTATTGTAATTCATTTTATCATAACTAAAACAATGAATACTCACAAAAGAAAATATAAAACCAGCATCACTGCAATTATACGCCTGTTTTAGTCTAGCACCCAACACAGAACAAAAACAAAAACGCCCAAACGTAGTCCTCTCTTTCATATACGACACTTGGCCCCTTTAATATAATAATATATGATAAAATGAAACAAGGAAAATTATATAAACGATTTTTGTTGTAGCAAGGCGGCAGCGGGTCCCTCTTTTCGACGGGCCCTAGGCCCGGGCCTAATAGGTGATGCGGCCCTGCCCAAAGCAAATAGCAAATAATTTAAAATAAACTATCACTTAAGTAATTAATTTGCATCTTCTCTCCCTATTCCCCGTAAAAATTTTGTTCGATTGACCTTTACCAACGTAAAGCGGTTTTTGTCGCCTATCGATAAAAGTCGCTTAGTTTTGTAAATGTAATTGCCATACTTCAATGTGCGCTTTTAAAAATCGATAGTTTTTAGTTCTATCGGGAGTTCTAATACGATAGTTTTTTCTGTAGACTTTAACCGGGCCGCCGAGGCCCCAAAGGCTCGGGCCCTGGCGCAATCTCACCACTCGCACCATTGTAGTTACGCCACTGTATATATACGTGTGTGTGTGTGCGTTACCAAATGACTATGTACAGAACTAAATTGGGTCATAGTTCACTATTACAAACAAAAGAAGATATTCATTACGAGGGAAGTTCCGGGTAAAGGAAACTTACCGATATTTTCATTTAATTAATACACATGCATGTAATATTCGGACCCACTTTTTTTGTTTAAGTTTCCATATATAAATGAAAAAAAAATGTTTTTTTTTATAAGGGTCGATATTTAAAATAGTTTCGTACTCTAATTATTAAGTATACGATTGCAAACAACTGCAAACATTTTGTTGTCGGCCTATCCTTTATCACACTACATTACACTGGAGCCTTACAGACTTCAGAAACGGGCCTAGGAAAGCCCTTTACTCATAACAGTGATAATAATTGAGTACGAAAGATGAGAATGTATAACAGAATTTTGGAAAAATGGGAAGAATGCGTGGAAAACAACAAATATTGTTTCCGAAACTAGTAGTACAATCAATATATTCTAGTAGGCAGCTAAACAGAGCATTGAAACTATTATTTATAGTTCTAATTCAGTTGATTCAGCACGTTAACAATGTATGTAATAGTATTTTCGTAGTTCGCCGTTTGTTGGAATCCGAAGAGGTATTTCTAAATCTTTTGTTGTTGCAATTCAGAATGTTACGTTGTTCTAAAGCCGTGTTTTCGCCCTTTTGATTTTCTAATAACCATTTATTTTTCAAAATAAACACGCAACGTTTCGCCCTTATTTGCTCTGTTTGGGACAAATCAGCTGCCTGTTCTCAGAAACACCCCGAAGTTTTATATGCTACTTATAGACGACCCTTCCTACTATTTATAGTTTAGTATTCTTCCTTCCTAACATAATTTTTAAATAGGCCAGAAGTACTATATATCTAACCGATTTTAAAACAAAAATACACGGAAGATGAATTAAATCTCCAACGTGTGTAAACTACTTGTCCAGCAGTCAAAATTAATAGCACGTTTCTGCGATAAATTTATTTTCTGACAAATTTTAAAAGTTCAACATTTGTATCGAATAGCCGATTATGCAATTTGCGCCGGTGTTTAACTTTATTAAATGCAGATGTATATGTTACAGAATATTTTTGTTTTTCAGTTAATTTGTATCAAAATTTTTGAAAATAATTGTTTGGTTTAATCTCAATTATTCTCAGTGCTTAGCAGCACTGACTACGTTTGACCTGAGCTGACAAGTAGTATACTAATACCTTAAAGTGTATAGATTTTAGTTCCATCAGTTATTAATTATTTTACGTTACGTTCCTTTACAAAACGTTTTTCATGATTATCTGTAATATACACTAAGCACAGCTTTTGAATATAAAATTTTAGTAATACTGCATTTGTGCAGGTTGATACATAGTTGAATCTTATTTTTATTTAAAACTTTAATAATAGGTACTCAATACTTAAAATATTAAAACGACTCAATTATAATGTAGGCGTATTAAGACATCCCTACACGACTGTGTTTAATTTTAAAAAGACGTCCTTTGTTGTGGTTGTGGTTTTATTTTCTTATGTTGTATGCTGGCATCTCAGTCGACCCTTCACATACGACATAACCCAAATCAAAATGGAGCAGGGTTCCAATTAATTCCCCCTTATATTTAAAAATACAATAATAATGAGAAGTAATAGCTTGTTATAATTGATATGTACGGTCTACGTTGGTACTTAAATAAAACTAAATATTTAAAGGACCTTTCTGACTTTCCCAACCTAAAAAATATATATAAATATATTTAAAAAACTTAGGAACTTAGCTATAAGATACTTAACTCACTATTCTACGTTTCGCCTTCGACTGCAGATGAATCTTCCATTATCTTTTCTCCACGAGATCTGATTCAGTATTCAGAACTCATGAAGAAATAATCATGGTGCAATCGAAGGAGAAAAGTCTAATAATAATTCCAATTTGACACGGACTTAACCAGGAACCACGATTTGTTACTTAAAACAACAGTGAATCCATATAATTATACTATTTAAAACGAAAAGACACGAAATATTAAAAAAAAAATTATAGGGATAAGTCAAATAGCAAATACTAATCTTTTTGAAACTTTCAAAAATATTGAATATTACACTTACTAGACCTTTCAGAAATTTTTACTTATCGCTTGAAACTAAATTCTTTTATAAAGTGTGTTGGATTTTTATAGACATGTATGAAAGTGCTATTGGTAATTTGCCGGTAGTTATACCCTGTTTGATAGCTGTTCACTCATACAGATTCAATGTCACTACTAAATCGCTTCTGATGCTTATTTTAGCGGGATTTAAACAAATTTAACAGGGTTTAAAAAAATATCCATATACCGAAGTTTTAACAAATGTACCCACATGAAAGATGCAAAAAAAAGTGAACGTCTGTTACGTCTGAGTTTAAAGAAATTAACAGTTTTTCTTTAAAATCATACATAGAAGAAATAATACAAACAAACAAATAGAAAAAAACAGAATTCAAAACGTAAAAAATATTTACACAATTTGAAATTCTTGAAACTGAACTTACAAAAGTTACTTCTGAAGTACATCTGAACTTATATTTTCTACTAATTTTGCATGTGTCCTGGGACGGTCCTTTTAGGGAAGAAGTACTTAAATTACTTTAAGTCACACAGACTACAAAAAATACATTAACATTAAAACCTACAATTTTTTAAAAACCAAATACCATGGAAATATACTATTGAACAAATTAAATATTGACATAAATGCCACAATGTATTGAACTTTTTTTAATTAGAACGCAAAGAAAAGCATTAAATATTTTACAAACCTTATATCATTAAATATTCTTTCTCATGTTGCGAAATAGCCAAAAAATTATTTTAAAAATGTACCATATAATTTGAAGCTGCCATTACAGGTCTGATTGGTGAAATTATAGACGTAACACATGTAGTAATTATCTTAGAAACTACTTATTCTATATATGGTATATGCCCAACGGCAACTTGTGTAGCAGTTCACAACGATTAATTTGATATCTGCGTACTACGACATTGAGACCAATGTCCATGACCATCAGCGAAAACAGTTCCGTAAACAAAACTATTGGTTTCGGAAGAAAACGATATAGGAATCTCCAGCAAATGCGTTTATTTATACTCAAATTATCCTCATAATGACGTCATTATTAAAAAATATATGTATTTACAAGAAATTGGGCAAACAAGAGTCATAAATCTGCCTAAAATAGGAAAACGTTTTTTAAATATACCAAACTATCCTACAATATCATACATCCCAAACAATTTTACTGTTGAAAATAGCGACTTGAGCGCTGTTTTGGCAAAGTTGCTATTGTGTTAAATTATTTCTCGAAAAAAGATAAGAGAAGGAATACCTCTTACTGATTTTAAATAAGAATTTAGTACATAGTTCGCGATTGATACAACCAAACCTAGTTGCTAAAATACCTTTTAACGCTTTTTAAATTAACCATGGTACACAGCACGGCAGGATTGAAATGATCGAAATATTTTTCGGAAATAACACTGGCCGACAAGATTTTTCTAACACAGGCCAGCTCATTATTTCCACAATGGAAATACCCTCCCAATAATAAAAAAAATATTCGGAAAGCCTTAATACGTACCATTTTTTAATAGCCTAATTAGAACCTTTTATATCGGCAGGTAAACAATTTTATTGTGGGGCGGCT
Organism: Kuschelorhynchus macadamiae; assembly: GCA_030620095.1. Lineage (NCBI taxonomy): Eukaryota > Metazoa > Arthropoda > Insecta > Coleoptera > Curculionidae > Kuschelorhynchus > Kuschelorhynchus macadamiae. The sequence goes on from JAUTXW010002010.1 coordinate 34,390, forward strand.
AAAATGGGTCCATTTTACAACGGAAAAATTACCTAAATTGGGTTGTTTACAATATTAGACATAAAATAAACGTTAAACATCACTCTTCTGTTGAGTTTCGAATTGAGTGGTTCTCTGTGTATCGATAAGCAAGTGTATGTGAAGACGAGAATGTCGAGTCAAATTCGCCGAAGTTGCAAAATTTCTCCTGACAAATTTTGTTATATTTGTGGAGAATTTCTGGTGAAATCACAATTTTCCGAAAATGTAAAAAAAACCTACTTTAAATATTTTGGTGTGTTAATTGTGGATCAAAATAAGCGGTGGGCTCCCCATGTGTGCTGTGTTAGTTGTAGTGTATAATTGGTGCAGTGGATGAAGGGAAAGAGAAAAAGTATGCCTTTTGCAGTTCCAATGGTATGGCGAGAACTCACCAATCATTCTGACGCTTGTTATTTTTGCATGACAAAGACTGCAATCTGCCATACAACCTGTTCCTCATAATGCAAATTTGCCAGTGCCGATTGCGCCTTTAAATTGGCAAGCTATTGATTTGGGAGATAATGGAGATAACGCATCATCAGGCAGCTCAAAAGAACAGGGCACCGATCCGCCTTTTACCACAGGTCCCAGTGCCGGCGAGTCACATTTGATTGTTCAGAGTGAATTAAATGATTTAGTACGTGATTTGGGTTTATCCAAGCAACAATCAGAACTTCTGGGTTCCCATCTTAAGGAATGGAACCTATTGGCCAAAGAAACAAAAATTACGAATTTCACAAAAAGAAATGCTATGTTTCTGAATTCTACAGTATAAAGTTCGTTGTGCGCGTGTACTGATATAGACAGTTTAATGCAGAAACTTGATATTGAACATTCTCCCCGTGAGTGACGCTTATTCATAGACTCATCTAAATATAGCTTAAAAGCTGTGTTATTGCATAATGGAAAATATGCGCACGATTTTGGATAAAATAAATTACAATAGGTATAAATGGTACATATGTGGGGACTTAAAAGTTATAGCGATTTTAGTGGGACTTCAGGGGGATTTACAAAATATGGCTGTTTTCTTTGTTTATGGGATAGTCGTGCAATAAATCAGCATTAAGTAACACAAACTTGGCCAGAAAGAAGCGAATTTCAATCGGGATGTCACAATGTTAAATTTGTACCTCTTGTTGATCCCAAAAATGTCCTTTTGCCTCCTTTTCACATTAAACTTGGGCTGATGAAAAACTTTGTGAAGGCTTTGAATAAAGATGGTGATGGATTTAAATAGCTATAACAAGTCTTTCCCCAGTTAAGTGATGCCAAATTAAAAGAAGGTATTTTTATTGTGCCACAAATCAGAAAATTGCTGGACGATGTCAATTTTACGGAAAAGCTAACCAGGCAGGAACTCAGAGCATGGAATTTATTTGTTAATGTAGTAAGAGGATCATTTAGGCAACAATATGGATGAAAATTATTAACAATTAGTTAATGAACTCTTAGATGCCTATAAAGCGCTTGGTGCCTTGGTTTCCTAAAAATTTGGGATCTGTTAGTGACAAGCAGGGTGAAAGGTTTCACCAAGATATCAGAACAATGGAAATTCGGTACCAAGGACGATGGGATCCAGCCATGATGGGTGACTACTATTGGTTTTTGAAGAGAGAAGATAGGACACCTCATAAACGGAAAAAATAAAGTTTAATTAGTGTTTTAAGTTAATATTTTTCTCGTTTGCTTTTCTCTTAGATGTATGGTATGTTTAATAGGCGAAAACTGTAAACATAGTCAATAAACCGGGTTATGAATTTTCTGAAATCATTTTTTCTATAGATATTAAGTATCGTAGCATTCGATATGTTTCTACAACTCTAACAAGAAAACCCTACGTGCTACAACTTTCTATTTGTTATTTTCGTATTTGGATTGGTCCATTCTGTTAGATTATGCTATTGTGATTTGTGTTACAACAAAAAAAAATTTTTTTGTAATTAGTGCTGCACCATTCGACAAGTATCTCAATGTCAGACTGCAGTTGACTGGAGTCTGGCGGAAACTGGTGAAAGTAATTTTAAGTCGTCTCCATATAAAAGACATTTAGACACTTTAGAAAAAGATCATATGTCGTTTATAAAAATTAAAAAGAGAATTAGACCAATGTGCGAACCTTGTGGGACACCTCATATTATAACAACCTCGTTAAAAACTGAACCACACATTTACTGACGTCGATTAAATAAATATGATTTGATCCAATCAAAGTAGTTTCCAGAAAAGCTAATCTGTTGAAATTTTATTAGAAGCTGATGGAAGGAGTCAAATTCTTTATATATATCAGTGTATATTTTCAATGATTCGTTAACCAGATTTGTAACCGCTGTACAAACCATGTTGCACCCCATACATATAATGTTTAAGTGATTTAAAAATTGCCTCGAAAAACTTTGGTATGTTCGAAAGCAAAGAAATACCCATATACTTCTTAAGGTAGCATCTATCACCGAATTTAAAAATTGGCCTGAGGGTAGAAAACTTCAAAATTTCTGGAAAGGAACCAAGATTAAAGGATCTGAAGAATGGCAGTGGTTCCATCTGGACCAGCCGTCTTAGAAAGATCAAGGTCTTTATTTTATTACAGATTTCTGCCTCTGTAAAACAAAAACTGAATATTAACGATTTGCTCGACCCCCCTACCATAGATAACAAAAATATGCGAAAGCGACTCACTGAGAAGTGATGCATGAGAGACAAGTGAAAACGTTTAAACATTTATTTTTTATTTGCTAACGCAAACATTTTCTAGAGTTTAAAACACTTTTTTTTGCATTTTGACTGAACGCTACTCAGAGAAATATTTTGTGATTATCCTTTAGTTTAATTTTAAACCAGTAGTATTACTCTAATGTTTGTTTAATTATTTACTGCCTTTACGCAGTTCCATACCTGAAAAAGTCCCGTTAAGCCAAAAAGCAAAAAAATTAGATCATTGTGTTTTTAATTCTAGAAATTTTTGACTTTCATGGTCAACATGTAATTAAAAATATGTGTAAAATAGGTACTCCTATTTTCTACATTTAATTTTTTAACTAAAACTTTCGGAAACTCCTACTGATTTAAATATTACCACTATTAAAATGGATTTCAGAAACCGCTATAAGTACAACAAAAGTCTGACGATATATTAAGGTTGTACATCAAAACATGCATCACTAATTAAACATCCCTAAAAAACTCTCTTATATCATACAGCTCATTTTGGTTCAATACAGTAAGATGAATGAATGCCCATTCATATTTCTATATTCTTCATTTTCAAAACCATTCTTGAGGAAAATTGATGCAGTGGGTAAGCTTAATCATATTTAAGGTAAATGATAAAATTTCTTATTTTTGCATAAATAATGGTTTTTATATTATGTATCGAAACGTTTAGTATGCTGACTAGTTCACATGTTGAGTTATTTAAATTATTTAAATATTTGCATTTAAAGTTAGATATTTTTACTGATTTGCGAAAATGTCAAAAAAGAAATTGGTTTAAACAATATTGTGTTGTGTACTCTTAATAGCATATATAGTAATACGATTGCAGGCTTTTAATTCAGCTGGTTATCAGCACCAACAATTACCATACTATGCATTTTTTGCATAATGGCAATGACGTCACTATCATTTAACTACCTACCTTTTGACGAGTTAATAGCCATTTTTCTTTCAACAAAGAGATAAGCTTTTTATAGAGTTCACAAAGGTGTACGAGGGACTGCTCACGTGTATACTTTTTTAAACTTCAGTGCATGTCTCCCGCCCTGTGATACAGGATGGAAATTATACCGCTAACGGTATATATTCATTTGTCCATATGAAAAAAAGACCCCAAAACGATGAGTTAAGCGATTTTAGATTTTTTTTATTTCTAACATAAGGCTATGTATGAATTTTATAATATTCTCCTGAGCAAATACTCTCAGATTATGATCAGAAATAAATTAACAATACGTATACCAGTTGTAAAAAAATCTTAAGCAGGTTCTAGTTTGTGTGTTTATTACTGCTTTTAATATTACACCAAACAGCAAGATTAACCAACCCTAATTCTTAATTTAGTAGTAAAAGTAACTTCAAACATCAGACAAAACGATTTTTTATATATTTCAAATGTACTAAAAGGTTTATCCTTTATTTATTTAATTAAACCTAATTTACCCCTTTCTATTTTATTTGTGATATCCAACTAAAACTTTCACAACTTCGATCTCACTCTCACACTTTTGATACACACAAAAACGAACACTCTCGAACTGAAAAATAGTCTCTATATAGCCATTAGAGTTAGATCAAAAGTATTTGAAAACTTACCCACTATTACTTTAAGCTGTTTAATTAAATATAAAAATAATAGTTTTCAAAGAGGATATTTTCCCGATTGCCTTAATACAGATTTGCTAATGCCAATACATAAAAGAGGTGATGAAAAATGTATTTCAAAGTTTCGCCCCATATTACTATTACCTACACTCTCAAAAATAATAGAAAAAGTGGTAAAAAGCCTGTCACTAGTTTCATCTATTAAGTGTAAATCAGTTTGGATTTCACAATTCAAAAAGTACCGGTTTAAACAATCATGATATAGTTGCTGCTGTTTTTTGCGATTCCTCCAAAGCTTTTGACTATGTAAATTATGACGTTCTCCTCAAAAAGTGAGAGCGTTATGGATTCCAGGGTAACTGCTATAACCGGTTTATGTCATATTTAACAAATCGGAATCAATTAGTTAGCTACAGAGAAAAGATGTCTAGTTTAACTACAGTTTTTGGGGTGCCACAAGGATCTCTCTTGGATCCCATTTTATTTCTATTATATATTAACGACTTAACAGGCCTTAATATAAACGGAACTTTTACATTGTTTGCAGACGACACCTTACGATTGTCTGGCGAAACAAAAATCAAGACCTACTGAAAGAAAATATCTCAAGAGATCTGATCTAAATTAAGAAATGGTGTGATGCCAAATCACCTTAGTGTTAATATATCAAAAATTAATATTTTAACGTTTAAATTTAACTTTGATAATCTCTATATATCTGAAAGTAAGGTTGAAAACAAATCAAACACGAATTTTTTGGGAATACACATTGATAATAACTCGAAATTTATTAGCAACATAAATAATCTAAATGAAAAAGTTGCAAGAGGCAGTTATGCCGTTCGTATTGTTTCAAAAGAGCTCGGCATTACTGCAGCAAGAATAGCTTATTCTGCATTTGTAAATACATATCTAACTTATGGTATAGCCTTTTGGGGTTACTGCAGCCAAGAACTTTTTAGTTCTACTTTTATTTTACAAATAGGGGTGTTCGTTACATGTTACGAGACCATTGCAAACCATTTTTTAGTAAAATATAAAATTTTAACACTTACTTGCCTTTTAATACTTGAATCTGTATCTCTCATACATAAAAACATGGAAATTTATTAACTGAAAGGGCCTTTAATACTAGACAGAATTTGAACCTCCCACTTCCTATCCCCAGGACAACCTTAGTAACATTCAATTTTATACGAAAGCAAAAACATGTACAACCATTTCCCACAAATATTTAGAAATATAGAATTTCTTAAATTATTTAAGAGAAAGTAAAATGTAGTTTGAAGGCAAAAGCATATTATAACTTACAAGAATTTTACGATGATAGTTTGTGAGAATACCATATATTTTGTATTTCTTTTATTACTCATGCTTTTTAGGTCCTGTGGTTAAAATCTGTACTTAAAAGTTTTATGTCTCTTTTATTATATTATATATTTAATGGTGAATTTTACTATGGTTATATTTGTGCCTTTATGTATAATATATAGTTGCTTAGTTAATATTGTACGTTTATTTATTTTATTTTTCCAATGATTAGACCACAATATTTTTATTTTTATAGAGCTTACATTATTAACAACGACTATATGTGCTTTTAACAACAAAACATACTTGAGTTTGAGTATATCTTGATTTATAGATAATTTTCAAGCTTTTCAGAGAAGGACCGTTATCTTGTTTCATGATCATTATATGCAACTTCAAATATCTACAGCATAATGCTTATAATTTGCCTATACTTTCTTACTTTTCAAGATATCAGGATTATCAAAGAAACTACTTATTATCAAGTTTCTTGTAAAATTAGATAAATACAAACAATTTTCAATTTTCAAAGATATAAACCCAAACGTAATTTTTATTTTCAGTAGATACGACTACGCCATTCGACCAATGCGTATGACAAAAATTATATTGTCTCTTCACCATATTTGTCTTATGACGGAGTTCTTAATTTTCTCGTATATTTGTGAAGATAAAACTACCAAACCCAACATAATTACAATCAAAAATGAGAGACCTACCTAGAAAAAAATAAAATTAAATATTTTTATCTTTAATAATTGACGTTTTTCTTATATTATTTTAAACGAGATTTTAATGTTGCAAAAAAACTTGGTAATCAGCCATAGTTTTTGGAAAATCGGAAAATTACAACAGATTAAAATGTGGCAAGTTAAAATAACCACGCTGTCTATATCCCTGATGTTACCTACATAACTATTGTATCTGAGAATTATCTAACAAACTTACCACTTTTTGATATCAAAACCGACGTTATTAACAGGCAATCCGAAGCTTCCAAAATGAGGATTCTCTACTACACTCGCACCAAATCTAAACGCTTCAAGTTGGAAAAAGTGTTGATAATAGTTCATTCTATAAGAAAAAAATCGAAACTCACACTAAAAGTCCACACGAATATTATTGGAGTGCTTAACAGTACAAAATTACCAAATCGAGGCACCCAGTGACCGGTAACTACTAGGTTCTTAGCAAATGGACGAACCTCTTTTAGAAGCGATTTCAAATCGATTTTAGACCATTAAGGTTAAATGCAGATAAAGAAAACCAACAACCTAATAATTAACTAACAAAATCATTTTAAAATTGCTTTCGTACTGCTGGCTGCTCTAGTAAATTTACTTACCCTGTTACTGATTTGCAGCTGATAAGTCGAACCTGATACTGTAATGTGTCGCTTGTTATTAGGGAGCAATTATTTTTTAGTTTTAGCATTTGACATAACGAATGACAGACAACTATGAAAAGGCCTTCACGACAAATAATGGAGGAAATTATCCACCACTAACAACTTTAGTAAATGAAGAATGTTATTTAGCTATAAATTAGGCTTTTACTTAATTGTTTTTTATTACTTTGTACAAATAATGTTAGTAATTTTTATTTAATTTAGACCTAAACCTATTGATATCTACATTCTGATACTGTTTGCGGATCCAGTTACCAAACATCTTTTTATTTTGTTAAATGAAATTAGATGCCATATGAAGGCGCACAAACCTGAAACTTATTTTTTTTAATATTTCAATAAATATTTTCGTGACACAGAATCTGGCAACATAGTGTTTGTAACTCAGAAGTCCTAAAGCTTTGGTAACGGAGAAAATGGAAAACGACATTTTCCCCAAATTCAAAATTATAACGCAACGTCAACTGTTAACTTCAACTTAGTTTCTTGTTTAAATATATTTCTTTAATCTATAAAACGATGGAAAAGGAGGTGGACAGGAGAATTAAGAATTGTTTTGAAAAATGTTGCAAAAATACATCGGCAAACCCGCCAGAAAAAATGTTGTCTTCGTTTCTAGGGTGGAGGTAAAAGGGAAACGTGGTTTAAAGCCACTAGATGAGAATTATCAAATAGCAAAACTGGTTTTTAATATTGTGAGGGTCATTTTAACGTGAGCTCCAGAACTATTTTTATACAGATCTACAGTTCAAGGATATCAATTACGTTAATTAAAAATGAGCGACAAACATAAGAAAAAGATGTACACCGTGTTCTACATAAAAGTACCAACTACAAAAATTTCCTTAAATCTGAAGTACTTTTAAAATATGTTTCCATGTATAAAGGGTGTCCCAATTTTGCTTTGCAACTATAAAATTTTAAATGGGACACCCCTGTATTTTGTCCATTATTTGATTCCTTGTCAAATATTTACCAATTTAAACTACAGCCGATTTCTGCTTAGTTGCTGAGATAATTAAGGTTATGTGTGATTTTTTGAAAACTGGAGTTAGTTTTCAAATCACTATAAAAAATAGCAAAATCTAAAATTGGGCTTTTGGGTGGACATTTTCAGTTTACAGAGCATCAATGCATATACGAAATACAACATTTTTGTCCACACCTAAACAGGGTTTAAATTCTTGAATATTGTGATGTTACGTACTTAAAAAAAAACTATAGGAGGCCATGGAATGGATAATATAACTATTTGTTTTAAATTTGACCGTTTTTCAATTTATTTGTGTTTTTAGTGGTTGTTGTTTTATTGAAATCAATTAAATTTAAAATAATTAGACTTTAAAACCGTTTTCTTGTATCGGTGTTTACTTGTTCTACTTTAAAAAATGGCTCAATATTGAAGTCCAGCAGTTGCATTAAGAGAGTATTGCCGAATATTTCCCATGGCAAGAATACCAAACAAGCAAATTTTTGACAAAATTTCCAGTGATTTATCAACTCATGGAGTTTTGAAATATAGAAAAAGGGAAAAAACCCGTTCAGTCGTCTTTGAAGATTTTCAAATAAAGGTTTTATTATATTTCACTGAAGATCCTACCAACTCTTTAAGAGATGCACCAAGGGAGTTGAATTTTTCAGAATATATCGAGTATTAAAAGAAAAAAACTGAACCCATATAAGTTTCTTCCAGTTCAATTTTTACGTGAAGCTGATTATCAGACCAGACTGGATTTTTGTATGGAAATGATGAACCTGCATTTTGAGAGATGGATTTTAAATAAAATCCTTTGGACAGACAAGGCGATATTCTCCACAGCGGGAATGCATAATAAAAAAATAGTCACTACTATCCTGAGACAAATAAACATTTGGTAAACCAAGGATATCAAAGTGTTAAAGTGTGGTGTAGTATTATAAATGGCCGCATAATAGGACCGGTGTTTTTGACCACTATTTGAATAGACAAACATTTTTAAACCTTTTAAGAAATCAAATTATGGAAAAACTCAATGATCTTCCGGAACATATTCGTGTTGCCTTGGTATATCGACAAGATAATGCTCCATATCTCTGTGGAGAAGAAATAATAGCATTTTAATTTAAGTATATTTAGTAACGGTGAGATTTCATGGCCGCCACGAAGCCCAAATTTGATACTCTCAGATTATTTTTTATGAGGCACACTTAAAGACAGAGTGTATTATAACATTTTCAAATGTATGTATAATTATTTAGTTTATAGTAGTGTTTTCATTATTTTAAGCCAATTACTAATCTGAAACAAAAATGAACATTATAACTTATATCAAGACTTTTATGTAAATTAAATTTTACATACCTCAATATGTTTTATTCATAATTCATTGGATTACATTTTGTAAAGTATTTTCAACTTCTCTAAATTAAGACAAAAGAAATTTGATTTGTTTTGTTTATAAATATTCTGAATTGGCCTGCCTTTCTCTTTGTCACTATGGTTTCATTGGTTTCTTATTTTTCGGCATCCAGCCAGCTTTGACAATGTCTGGTTTTTGTATTTCAGTTACGATTTTGGTTCTGCTCAGGGGCAGTTCGCCAGCTCTATTCGGGGGACACCGAACATTATCTGGTTCTTACTCCCTTATACTAGTGGCCCCGGCAGTGGACTCCACTGTAAGGTTGACATAAGTCTGAAGTGAGGAAGAATGATGAAGGGAAATGTCAAACTTCTTCGAATTTTCTGGAGCTGATTTTCTCGCTCCTTTTCTATTGGCTCTCCTTAGAGGTGCAACATGTGTCCGGCTTTATAAAAGTACCTTAATGGACCGATCTTTTTAAAGTACTGAGAGTATGTCCTAAGTAATTTCTAAGTAAAGTGCAGTACCTTTGAAAGCCTAAGTCCTATTTATGGACATCGTCTGGCTCTAAATTTTGGTCCCGTTTTGTTTGGTTCCACATTTGATCAACCACGTGGTAAGTCGATTTTCAAATTAGTTTTCTGCTGTAAGCTAATTCGCAAGATTTTATTTTAAGACAAACAATCGTTTGTAGGGTTTCAGGTTAAGAATTCAAGATATGGTTTTGAGATATAGTTACAAGTTTATGGTGTAATTTTTTGGGTACATAAACCAAGAGTTCTACAATGGTTTTGCAGTTCCTTCCTAAAAGAAAGTCCATACATTTTTGATTCCCTGTGCGCTATTTAATGGTTTTGCAGTTCCTTCCTAAAAGAAAGTCCATACATTTTTGATTCCCTGTGCGCTATTTAATTTAATTTTCGTATTTACATATTTGCGTCATGACATTTCGCCAGATGTTCACAGGTTGATAAAATGGTAACAACTTATGATCATATTTCAAATCTTTGGTATATTTCATATTTTTACATAGTACTTTCTTAATGTATTTATTTTTATTTCTTAACAACACTTAAATTGTAAAATCTAAACAATATTTTATGTTTCAACTTAATTTATGCATTTTGCATTTAAATATCAATATAGATTTCTTCCTAATTGAGTCACAGTCAATTAGGTGGCACCCATTTTAATTTCGAAAGAGAACCTGCAACCTACAGCTCTCCGAAAAGATGACTGGCTGCCGTTCGCATGTATTGGTAAGTTCATCATAGGGACTTTCTACCATATAAAAGTGGCGCCCAACGTGGGGCTCGAGTACACATTTTTGCTTTTCATTAAAATTGGAGTGGTGGTTCAATAAATTTTTGTTATTACCATATCACCTACTGAATTGCTTACAGATATTTTGTTTATTATTTCATCTTCATTTAAACTGGTTTTTGACTCTAAAAATATTTACTCGAACTATATTTAAGTGTGGTTTTGATCTAAATTATCTTGAATTTTTAGAGAAATATAATAAGTTGTACGCTTAATACAGTATAACTTTTGGTGAGATAATGATATTTGTTTTATGCTATCGCTTGCGTAATTAAGAGTAATCTGTGTTTTCACTTATTTCGATATATGACTGTATTTTAACAAACTGTGTTTTTATTCGAGTGTAAGGGTAAATACTTTCATTATATTGTCATTAACATTTGTTATATTGGTTGGATATACTTCGAATATCTTTTTTTTTTTCAACATTTAAATTATCTATTGGAGACAATAAACAACTGGTTTCGTTTTTTTTTTAATTTATTAGGACACAAAATAATTTAAGTATCAGTTAACGCATACAGGATAGTGAAGAAGTCTTATATTTTGAATAATTTTAGTGAATTTTGAGCACCCTTTTGGCTTTGTCTAATAACATAAACTTTTTTCTATTATCAGTCAAACATTCCAAATTCCTTTTAAGTTCCATTTAAGTTTCTTATAACCTATTTAGCTATGGAAGAATCATATAAACCTAATCATCTTCTAGATTCTGAATTAGATTAGTTGTCACACAACGAAATGTAGCTGATAAAAGAAAAATGTTAACTACTTTACTTCATAAAGAAAAAGAATCAAAGAAAAGTCAAATATCAGATCTTATGGTTGAAACTTTAGATTTTGAGTCAGAAAAAAGTGAAATAGATAAATCTATAAAGTCAATTTCAGACATTATTTCAGATTTTGAAGGAAGTGTTCAAGATTCAGAACTTTTACGTATGACATCTCGCTTGATTCATGTTTCAAATAGAGTGCGTAGGTTGCATGTATTGGTAAGTTCATCATAGGGACTTTAAGCCATAGTATAAAAATTGAAACAATTATTCTGTAAATTAATTAAAACTTAATAATAGTGACGCCGTCCGAAACGCTGTAGCAAACATTCAAGTGCGATATACACTGTGTATAACAGAAAACGGAAAATATGTGGAAAATCAATTATATAGCCATTTGTTTTAAATTTTTCCTATTTTTCTATTTCCATGTAATCTGTTATATATTGTTTATGATGATAGCTATGTTACTCAAGAAGTCTGTTTTTAATATTAATTTTCAATAATGGTTTTAAATTTAAAATGTAGCAACAATTAAATATAGAATAAAACTTAATCAAATAGAAATATTATCCATTCCATGGTCTCCTATAGTTTTTTTTTTTGAGTATGCAGCATCACAAGATTCAAAAAATAATTGAGATTTTCTGTTAAATTGCGATTTTTGCTGTAACCATTAAATTTAGGTACAGAACATATAAATATGAAAGAGTAGGTATTTTTATGAATATTTATGATCATTTGAATAAATAAAACACATAGTGGGTATTCCATTTAAAAAAATCGACTTTTAAAAAGGCGCAAGTATGTCCACCCTGTATACGCGTGGCAAAAATTGTGTATTCCGTAGATGAATTCATGCTTTATAAAATGGAAATTGCCACCCAAACGCCCCAATTTAGATTCTTGCTATTTTCTTATAGTAAAAATAGCTCCAGTTTTCAAAAAATCACACTTAATTATCTTGGAAACTAAGCAGGCATCGACTATAGTTTAAATTGGTAACGTATGTTTATTTTTGACAAGGAATCAAATAATGGACACAAAAATACAGGGTGTCCCATTTAAAATGTTATAATCGATGTCGTCCCAGTATAATTGGGACAACCTGTATACGTGAAAACATTATATTTTTTAAAAACTTCAAATTTAAAGAAACTTTTGTAAAAAACTTTTTTCATATCTATTATTTCAAATAGTGTAGTGGGTACTTTTATGTGGAACACGGTACTCAATATACAGTAAAAATTAACGAGACTACATCCACTTTAGCCAGCCTACACACTAAACTTAAATGGATTTTAATAGAAATGTAGGGGAGACTGTTGTATACTGGGACAATATTTTTTAAATGAACATAAAAATTATATTTTAGTAGTATTTTGGGATTTTTTGTGTTAATTACATTTGAAACACAATAGTACTTCCAAAAATAAATTTTATTATGAATACAGTAAAATGCTGAACCAAAAAAGGCATTGTCCCACTACACGCCCGAGTCCCACTATACAACAACCCCTTGTTTTATAGTGGGACCTGAATGTGTACATACTGGGACAACCTGATAATAATAATGTTTAATTGAAATAAAATACGTATAACTCAGTAACAAGATACAAAGACATATTTTATTTATTACTCATCAAAAATATGAAAGAATTACTTTTTAAGTTTGTTGGTAACTAATATAATATATGTAAAACAAACAAAACTAATTGAAAAAGAAATTTAAATGAACAAGAAAATTATTCTATGTTAAAAGAAGAAAAGTCATAATCAAAACACCATATCTTGGCTGCTCGTTCGGTCCCCCCTGATATAAAAGGAACAGGAAGTTTAATAACAATATCATCCTTTAAAATTAAATCGTCGTCTCTTTTTTCTGGGAAGAAAAATTTATAATTGGCAGTCTTTTTTAGGAAATTGACAAGATATTCGTTTGCTTCAATTTTTTCTACTTGACCAACGTAATATTTTATTCTCTTTTTCAAAGGATATTTTACAAGGACAAAATCAGTAGGCTTTACTTCCAAATCTGCTTCTCCTTCAAATTCATCCGAAATATCAGAACTGTCATCACACAAATCTTTTATGGATACGTCACTGTCACTAGAGTCTATAAATAAATTCTTTGTAACAGCCTTTACCTTTGCACTCTTTTGTATTCTTTGTGTATCTTTCGCTATCTTTTCTTCTTCTTTTCGCTTTTTTTCTTCAATTACTGGCGTGTCAGTTAGAATCATTGATGTGATTTTTTTTCTTTTCTGATTTAACTTTCTAGCTGCTGCTTTTAAATGTGGTCTTATAGATTCCGGAGTAACGATATTCTTTTTAGGCATTATTTCCTTTTCTGGGTTGGTTCTAGAACAGCCTGGCTGAGTGGTGTCTAAAACATTTGAAGCCAAATCACCTGCATCAGGATCATCCATAGAACTTTCAGCAAGAGATTGTGTACGGTTCGTGACCGACGAACACAAATAGTCTGATTCCTGAAATATCTCTGAATTTAAAGGGTAAATCCCTGTGTGTTGAAATCCTTTAATTATGTTGCTTGGTGTAAAAGCTAACCCAAAAGATTTTCCAACTATTTCTGCTATATTGTACAAAGTTACTGGAACACCAGGATGATTTATCAGCCATTCGTCCATAGCTTTATTATAGTATCCTTTAAATGGCCGAAACAAGACACGTCAAGAGGCTGAAGTTTGTGACTACAATGTGGCGGTAATGTAACCAATACGATGCCGTTTATTTTACAATATTGTAGCACCCTAACATCTGTATGACTTTCATGATTATCTAATATTAATAACATCTTGTTGTTTGTATTACAATGTACTGCATCTGTTACGTGTTTCAAATATTCCAAAAAGTTGGTTCCAGTCATCCAACCACTTGGATGTGCTGCTCCTTTTGAGCCAGAGTGAGCACCATTAAGCATGTGCGGTTTAAAGTTTTTTCTCGGAAAAACGAAAAACGGCGGTACATATGTACCATTAGCAGAGATAGTGGCACACATTGTTACTAAAACTCCTCTCTCGGCGCTCGTTACCTTACCTACTTGCTTTTGACCACACCGAGCTATTATTTTTGGGGGTCTGTGTACAGTTGTTACAGCGGTTTCATCGCAGTTAAATATATAGTTAGAATTAAAACCATATTTTTCAAATACATTAAGAAAGTTAGTAAAAAATAAATCAACATTATGTTTGTTGAAACTTGTTGCACGGCTTAAGCTTGTGGCTTCAGGGGTTCGTAAACTTATATTGTGTCTAGCTCGAAAAAGCTTCATCCATTCTTCTCCGCCACACTTATTTTTGTTCCAAGATTCAGGAATTAATTTTTCATTCGAGATAGCAAATCTATAGGCAAACAAACGGGTTTCTTTAGCTGATAATCCGTAACACATATTTGCGGCAGTAATCAAGTATTCATTAAGCAACTGTTCTTCGTCATCCGAAAATATTTGGGAAAATCCATGATGCCTCTCAAAGCTAAAACTTACTTTCTGCTCCTCATTGGTATTTCGATATTTTGCAATATATCTCTGTAAGGCAGATTTGGATACTTCAAATTGACCGGCGGCTTCCCTAATTTTAATATTTTGGTTAATAACAAACAGCTAAAACAGCTCTCTTCATTTTGTCTGCATTTTCCGCATGAGCTTGTTTACTCTCTTTGTAAGATTTGTTGTTTTTTCGGGGTCTTTTTTTATCGCTCATTTTCTGTAATCAAAACAAAAACAGTTACCCACGTATTATGTATCAACTTTATGCCAATTTAAGTTTTAAATGTTGTGGTAATTCTAACTAAAAATATATATTTTATTATCTTCTTCCATGCTTTCGAACACGTAACGTGAGATAATAAAAAGCAAATTCAGCATTTTTACTCTGGCAAACCATAAAAATATCCATTAATACACACTTATAAACCGTCGGGTGTATAGTGAGACAGACCCAGTATGCACCATATGCTTTTGCCCCACTATACAACACTAGACTTATTTTAGGTTATGCCTCAATTTTTTTAACAAAAATGCAATTACAAGCAATATATGTCCAAACTTACCTTTAAAACACTTTGGGCACTATGTATACGAATATTCACAAACTAATTTTAATAAACAAGGGTAATATTCTACCCGATTTCAACAGGAAACTAAAAACTTTGACTGCAAATTCACGTGTTCGCCGGTTTTACTGAACAATTTGCTGATAAATATTTATAGCTACCAATAGAGGGCAGTGCATGAATATATTCCTGTATTTAATTCGGAATTTTACTTCGTTTAGTTTGCGGGAAATTTAAATTGTCCCAGTATGGAACCTGTCCCAGTATACAACAGTCTCCCCTAATTATAATTATTAAACTAAATCTTGCATAGTTAAAGCATAAAGAAAGCTAAGCAATGTCGCTATCTCATCCTTAGCACTTCTATGTCTGTACAATTCTTCAAACACCTGTTGCGGAAGGTCACTAAAAACCACCAAGAATAATATTAGAAAGTTATAATATAAGCGCCATGCGTGGGAGGTTTTCTACGTGATGAAGGACATTCTGCTAACTTCAAAGAACTATTAAAAATTAATTAAACTGATTAACTCGGCTAATTCAAATAATTCCCCAGAAAGTGCTTAAAAAACCATTTTGATAAATACTACAGTTTAGTTGCTTGTTAATTGTACATCAATTTGTAGATCCAAGATATATGTGTCATATGTGCATGCAAATAAAAAAAACTTGAACAAATCGATAGGCAAACACGTTCCTGGATGTGGAATAGTACATTGTAGAAAACCGCTCTTTTTCACACGAATATGACAATTTAGTGGCAGGACACGTAGATGAGTGCCACAAGTCCCATAAATGTGAAAAATGGACTTCAAACCGGTGGGGTTCCAAACTCTTCTGCAGCCCCCTGCAATGTTTTTATTTAACAACTCACTCTACACCAAGTAAATTATTATAGTGGGTGACAACGAAACTACTGTGACTATTAGAGATACCTAGAAGAAATGAATACAATGAACACTTTCAACATAAAGACACAAGTGAAATTCGGTTCCGGTTTAACCGGAGGTGACCTCAATTTCGTTATTTTAGATTAAACACCCTATATATTTTGCTTTTTTGGACTTTTCAATTTTTGAAGAATTCTAAGTAAATTTCATGTCATCCTATACATCCTATGGATGTTTACTCCATCCAACCATATTAAAACCCCAACTTTCATCTATCTGTCGTTAACAGTTCTAAAATCCCGCCTTGGACAGTAGTTTCGTTGTCACCCGGTATTATTATATGGGTACTGTTTTATGGTTACAAAACTATAGAACATAAGACACAACTTTAATCAATAAACATATATAAGTAACGCCAAAATAGGAAAATCAGGAGTAACAAAAATAAATAAATAAAACACTGCAACTTTGCTACTAAATAGGTATTGATAAGACAAAATATATTTAATTTTGGAGTATAAGCAACTTCTGCCGCTATAGAATTCAGTATATTATATTTATTATTATGTAAGAGGCTTTCTCGAGGTCTAGGGGGCCCTGGACTCCCCCCCCCCCCCCCCCGACACGCCACTCTACTAAACGTAGAGTTATAAAGGAGAAAAGGCAGCTAGTGCTATTCAACCCACAAGAATTATTTTCAACCAACATAGAGAGGATACGTGAAATGACGTACTGGTCATAACATAATGGTAATCGTTCCAATCTCTGACTACCTTTTCCCCTCCTTTACAACACCATTATTTCAGACGTGTTATAAACTGTATTTTGACTTCTACTGCATTTGGGGCGTACACTTAAATTCGCTGTGTACCCTTCAATTATTACAATTTATTTTTAGGGCCAGTATTTTCATCCCCAGATAACTTTATTCTTCGAATAGTTACCCTGTAAACGATTGTTGGGGCAATTGTATCCATAAATATTTCAAATATTTTTGATGCTTTCACATTGACCGTGCTGGCTGTATGTTTTTTGCACGTTTTCATAGTCGTCATTAGAAGCAGTTTTTTTTATTAAGTATTAATGTCTCCTTTCCCCGACGAGGCCTGGTCAATATTCCCAGCCCTGGACCAACCCTTGCAGTTCTTAACTCTTGGGTTACATCGAAGCCTCTGGTCTTTATCAAGTGACCTACCGACTAACAAGTGTGTATCAGTACCAATTTTAGCCCACTAATAGCCCACTATTAGCCCACTAATAGGCCAATGAATAGAGAGAGAGAATATAGTAACCAAATACCGAGAACGCCATCACATTCAAGTCAGTCCATAGTAATATTTCATTGGCACGATTGATTTTTACACTTAGTGAGCAAAACAAGCGGATAAGAAAGCATCTTTGGCCTGGCCCTTATAAAAATAATCTTTATTATTAATATTTTGAAAAAACAGAATTCCAGAAGTGCCGCACACATTGAGGAAAATTAAAACTTTGTATTCGTATAAACGTATATATATATATATATATATATATATATATATATATATATACATAGGGTGTCTCATCAGTCATGGTCTAAGCTCAAAGAGGTGACAGAGGAAAAAATTTTTGCAAAAAAACTTGTTTTCTAACAAAAAAAATTACGTAAAAAACTTAAGGACGTTTTGGTTGTTTTTTAGGTAAAAGTAGGTAGTAGGATGGTAATCTTTTAATTGTAATATGTGAAGCTTAATTTCTTTCTCTTAATGTTATTTTTTCCAAAACAATCCCAATAGTTTAGATGCATGTGTCTCAAGGCAAAATAGTAAAAAAATTGATCCCTTTTTGTAAAAACTACTACGTTTTGTGCTGGTGAAGATAAGATATTGCTTGTGTGAAACCTCTTAGTACCATATTTTTTTAATGCAATTCGTTTTATATTTTTTTTATTTTACAATTTTATACTTTTGTCTAGAACAACAAAAATAAAAGACATGTTTCAAAAATAAACATTATTAGATTAAATATTAAAAATGCCTTCATCCGGCTGCAATACATAATCTGCACCGTCTAATAAAATTTCTTCGGATATTGCGAAATGTTTGTCGATTATTTCTGATTTCTCGAACCACATGATCAATTCTTTCCTGAAGTTCTTGTTCATTATGGCATTCCCTTTGATACACCTGTTCTTTCATAAAACCCCAAAGAAAAAAATCAAGTGGATTTAGGTCTGGGGAACGAGGCGGCCACGTAATTCCTCCACCCCTTCCTATCCATCTTCCTTGGTAGGCAATAGTTACATATTGCCATACTTCGCGAGAAAAATGAGGTGTAGCACCATCCAACTGAAACCACATATTCTTCAAAAAGTTTAACGGAACGTCCTCTAGCCAAAATCTTAAAAACTGGGCCATTTAACCTATATGGTAGCTGAAATTGTCCAATTAACGAGCCGTTTATTATCCCGGCCCCTAAATTCACAGCAAACTGGTGCTGAAATCGATCATCCCTTAGCATTTTTGGATTTTCTACTGCTCAATAATGCCAGTTAAGTATGTTAAATATTCCTGTGCTCCTAAAATTTTATTCGTCGGTCCAAAAAATGGAAGTGAAAAAATTTGGATCTGCTAATTCTTCGCACTATTTCTCTGCAAAAAAGAGTAGTCTCCTCGCAAAAGGTTTTGCACACGCTGGACGTCGTAAGGGAGGAATAACTGACTCCTTAAAATACGCGCAACTGTTGCCCTGTATATACCAGTGTTAAGTGATATGCGACGTATACTGCGTGTAGGATCCTCTTCATTTTGTATAAGCCCTTGGTGTTCATCGTATACTTCTGGTCTTCCTTCCCGATGTGGATGTCCAGGTATAGGGCCTCCAACATAAGCATCGTAAACGCGAATAAAAAGGCGGTAGTCAGTATAGTTATTTGTATTCGGGTAAGCGTCTAGATATACCCTTGCTGCTTGTCGCGCGAAAAACTTGTTTTCGGTACCAGATTCTGCATATTATTCGTATTACAGTTACAAATATCATTTTAAAGTTTTGACTTTTGTTGTTTTTATTTTATGATTTGTGTTTTACATAGTTTTTTACATGTAGGTATTTATTTTAAGTTTCGTTTTCTCAATAAATTGTTCTCACAGTCTTGCTTTATTATTAAAATAATCATTGGATCACGCTAAACCGAATTCATATCCCGTCCCTACAGCATCAATAATAATAATTATATTTGTATTTCTGGCTCAAATTTGGAAAAGCCATGGGCTATTTATTACAAATGGAAGGAAAACTAATTAACTAAAATTTTTATAAATAAAATACTTCAAAATAAAACACTGAGAAGTATTGTTTTTACTTGAAAATTTGGCTGTATGACTCCTGCATGAAACTAGTCGATTCACGCGAATAGGTTTTTAAAACCAATTTATTTTTCTAAATTACAAAATATTGTATACAATTGACTTACTATTGAGAGAACAATGAGGTATAAAATAAGTAAAGTGTAACGTTAACAATTTAAATGTCTATTCAGCAGGTATTCGCTATATAACTAGTGTCAAGGTTTAATACCTCAATTAAAATTCAAGGTCGGGAAAAGAACACATTTTTTGGATTTTGACCGCGTCAGTGGCAAGAAAACTAGTTCTACCGGTCAAACTGGTCAAAAATTGGTTAAACCACTTTTCTGTTTTTTTTAAGTCCTTTTGTATCGTTAGATATTTTAAAGTAACTTATAATAATTATTATGTTTTTCTTAGTATGATGCCGACTCATAAAGTGAAATTTTCAAGGAGAAATAAGATTTTTTTTTATTTTTACATCTCAGGAATTAACTACCAGGTTAGTTTTAAATTTTGGTGATGTCTATGGATTTAAAACATGATTATTTTGGCATATTCAACTTTGACATCGCTCATTGGCGTACGAGTTTAGAGGGGAAAAAATTATACGATTTTTAAGAAAAAGATATCAACAAAACAAGTCATTAGCCTTGAAGAATACGAGCTTTCAAATTTTTTTTTTCATTCCAAAGGCAGAAATCTCTTAAACGATTGTCTTGATCAACAAACACTATTTTATATTTTTTTATTATTTTAACGATCTTTATTGAATTTTAGTAAAAAAATTGCTTTAAGACATTTTTTTTACTTTTATAACTTTAATGAAAATAATTAAGGGCCACAATGCAGAGCTGAAGAATTCGAACATATTTTAAGTACGTCTTAGAACTATTTTGTTTTCTAAATTCGATAAAGATAGTCAAAAAATAAAAGAATGTCAAATTGTGTTTTTGATAAAGGCACTGGTAGTGGGATTTGAATATAGGAAACATAACACAAAAAATATTTAGATTGTACAGGACAATACAAAAATGCAATAATATACAGGGTATTTCATTTAGAAAACGGATGTTGCCGGTTTAAGGTGGAAGCGGCAACATCGCAGAATTTAAAATATTTTAAAAATAGAGTTTAAGATCATCTATGGCCAAAGCCAAATTTTCAAAATAATCTATTTATTGGTTCTCCAGATACTCCTAATAGGCGAGATGTATATATATATATATATATATATATATATATATATATATATATATATATATAGATCTCATGTCTAATATGAAACCCGGTATGTCCCACAGACTATCCAAATCTCGGCCTAAATATTGGTTTGAACAAAGTGTATTTTATTGAAAAACAATTTAAATCTTACAGTTATTGCAAGCAAAGGCAGAGGGGTAACTTTTTCTTGATATACAGAAATCGTTGTATTTTCCAGGTTTTATGAATTTTTAGAAAATAAGACGCCCGCTGTGTAAAAATGTATATACTTGTTGAATTATACGAAGCCCAGCTGCGTTGCCAATATGCTCAAGCAATAAAAGCATTTTTATTTATTCTTAACAGTTCTCATACTTATTTTTTATTAATGGAGAATTATATTAAGTAAACATTTTTAACTGTGAATAGGGTAATTCGAAAAACTGAAGAAGTCATTTTTGTAATAGACTACTACTTTCTATGCGTTAATAGAAAAAATGGTTTTATTATATTTACTACAATTTTAAGTATTATATTTCAAAGTATTGTATTGTGATTATCAATCAGATTATTAATGCAAGAAAATGTTTTCGTTTTTGTTGTGGTACTTTACCGTTTGTTTTATTTTGATTTGATCGTATGTGGCGTTTGAATTAATCACCAGTTAATGAAAAAATATAAAGTTTTACAGATTGTGGTTACCTCCATATGTAAAAACCCTTCGTCTGAAAATAAATGTTTCAGAACTTAGTTTATCTGTTAAAAATTATTGCACGTTTAAAAGTCGTAATCATTACTAAAAAAAGAAAATAAAACTAATTCTTTGGATATAAAACTTTATTAAAAAAATGTGTAGTTATTTACATATTTAAAGTACTAACTGCTGTCAAGTACTATTTTTAACAATATGATTATATAATACAAGAAAATATTTATTATTTTTTTTGGTGACACCTTACCACTCAACGGAAGGCTATAAAAAATGTAAAGTTTTAATAGTGCAACATTATTTAAGTCTATATAGTTACTAACACATTAAAACTAACTGCTTTCAAGTACTATTTATAACAATCGGATTAGGGGGGGTAATTGGAACCAATTGTTCAAAAAGATTTAAAGTTCCGAATCAGTGGGGCATTTATAGCGTCATTCTATGAAGGTTTTGTTTTAAAAATTAAAAACTGCATTAAATGTCTTGACAATACGTGTTCATAGTTTAATACAGATTCAGGTAAGATATGTTTGATCTCTTTTATAATATAAAATAGATCTAAAAAGTGGTAATATTTACTAGATAAAACTTAAATATTGTGAAATGAGATCTTCTATCTTAGTTATGAATGAATGATTTAGACTTGTCTACAAGGATACATAGGGATTCACGACTTGACTTGATTTTCAAACCACTTGACTTGACTTGACTTGAAATCAAGACAAACTCAAGTCAAGTATTTGTTTATGAAATTCGAGTCAAGTCAAGTAGTTGCACTTCAAGTAACTTGAAAATCAGGACCAAATTTTCAAGTTACTTGTTTTTTCTTGAAAAAATAGTTTAAAAATATATCCTTTTAATCTCCAAAGCGTAAGAACAATAAAAATCTGTGGATAGATGTAATCTTTTATTTAAAAAATATATAAAAAACACAAACTTGAAAACACTTTGTTAGATTTTAATAAGAAATAAAATAACAAAACAAAATATTCTAATCTAAAAATAAAACAAAAACAACAACGAAAATCAAAGCAGAAATTCAAGTTAAATCTTTTACATAATACCTATCTTCATTTGCCATCATGTACAACTCAACTATTCTAGCTTGGTCTCTGAGATGTGCAATTGCGCAAAACACAGACAATACTTTTTAGTGTGCGGCGGAGATAGAAAACCATATAGACGAGGAATGTAATTATTGTATTTTGCTGTATCTTTGAGAAAAATGGATGAATTTTTTGACTTATGTAATGAACTCCTTAAAGAAGGCGTGGCCTCGGCCACTGCACATCTAAAAGTCAGAGGCCAAGCTAGAATGGTCGAGTTGTAATCTTTTATTTAAAAAATCATATTTAAAATGCGCAAATTTGAAAAAGCCTATTTAAATAGGCAATAAAAAAAATAACAAAAAACTAAATATTGTAAAAATGAAACAAAAACAACAAAAATGAGAACTAGTCAACATCTAAAACAAGTCTTTAATAACATCATTTGCCATCCATGATTTTAGACACACAAGACTTCTTACGGAGTTATCGCCTAATCGGTTCCTTGTTTTGGTAAGAGTTAAGGCAGCTCTAGAGAACTGCCTTTCAACTGGAGCTGAAGAAGCTGGCGTCGGCAAAAAATCTTTAGCCATTGTAGCGAGATTTGGAAAAACGGATTCGTGACGCTTCCACCATTCTAAAATATCTTCACTGCTGTCTGCTCTTGGGTCAGAAATATATTTGTCGATTTCGTAACGCCAGGCCATTTCGTCTTTTGCATTAATAGATTTTCTACTAAACAAACTTAGTAGATCGATTTCAAACTTCTCGGCTCCACTAGGGTTTGTAGTTGATGTGGATGGAACTGAAGATTGTGATAATGTTTCTGGTTGCAAGTCGGCCTTAAAATACTTAGCTCTAAATATATCTTCAAAATGTTTAACAGCTTCAATCTGCAACTCTTTTCCCCAACTTGTATGGGAGAATGTTTCCACCTTATGTCGGGGGTCTAAAATTAAAACAACACAGTACATCCAGTTACTTCTGTCGTAATGCTTAATGATTTTGTCCCTTGCTGCTTGAATACTATTTATAATTTTCACATCGATGTCACCTCGATCAGGTTTATTGTCAAGTTCTATAGCCCATGATTCTAGTCTATCCAACAGCATATTAATGCCGATTATTACCATGGGCAATGTAGCATATGATTCACCTTCTAAAACTGTGGAAATACTCTTAAAAATAGTAAGGTATTGGCAAATTCGTTCAGTTAATGACCATTCTGTGTCGGTTGGCTTCAAATGCTGTAAGTTTTCTACATTATCACAAAGGACGTTAAGTGCTTTTCTCATATTTAAACTCCATCTCAACATGTCGAATGTAGAGTTCCACCTTGTCATGACATCAAGTTTTGGCATAGTAATTTTTAGGTTTAACGTAGTGCAAAATTTGTCAAAATCTTTACGTAAATGTTCAGAGTTTTTAATTTTTTTCGCAAGAGAATGGATTTTTTTTACAGATGAGGATGAAACTTGGCAATCATCATCGTCTGATGCTGATGAATCTGTCAAAATGTTGGCCGCCTCTTCAACCTCCGAATCAAGGATATTCATAAAATCTCTAGCTGCCAAGTTTAAGATGTGTGCAAAACACACAAAGTGGGTATTCTTTGTATGAAATTGCTATTTGTATTGTCAGTTGTAATCCCTTGAACGCATTTTGTAACAGAGTAGAATTGTAATGTTTGGAAAAATTGTTTTGCTATTGCATTACCAGTATGTTGCCCATCTGCTGCCACAAAGTCTAAAAGGATAGAATGAAGTTTCCAATTTTTGTCGATAAAATGGGCGGTAATTCCATAGTATCCTTTCATATTAAAAGAAGACCATCCATCGATTGTGAACGAAATTCTTGAATTACATGTCTTCAAAAATGTCTTAATTTTTTGTTGCGCGGCTTCAAATGTGTTTAATGTCAAGGTTTTCATTTGATTTCGACCGGGTAGAGTTGCCTTTGGATTTAGGTATTTATACACTTTTTCACTTATAGCATCTTCAAAAAAGTTAAAAGGCAGGTACTTTTGTGCTATATATTCCACAAGTAGTTTTTGGAATTTATCTCCTTGGAAATTTTCTGAACAACTAGTGGCCTGCAAAAGAAACAAAAAAGTTAATAAAATTCAGTGCAAGAATGTTTATGTTATAATAGTACTTATTTTGGTACATAAATATTAATTTAAATAAATAACATGTAACAACAAATAAGCATGTACAAGAAAATTGACAAGAGGCCATATACAGTGTGGAAATAAAGTCTGGAAACCTTAAAATATATCAAAAAAGAACAATATTTTTAAAAAACGTTCGGACACGTCGATTTTTATTTTTAAAGTCCATTCATTTAGAGTTGATAGTAATTAACATATTTTAGAACCGTAAACCGGCCATAAACCACAGGCGTGATGGCACTACCTGCCGATCTTAAAATTTGTATTTTTATAAATGGAAATATAATTATGTAGTTCAACATTATATTTTATATTACCTGAAAACCCAATCCTCCGACAATGCATGAGCTCCATTCAACCCCGGTTCCATGGTAAATATGCTCATTTGCATTTTATGATACTATTGTTATTTGGCTTATTATAGGGTGGTTTGGTCTAAATTTATATTTCTTTCTATTGAATCCAATGTAAAAAGGTGTTTAAAATCTAAATTTTTGTTGGTACATCCGGTAAATGTTTTTAGTATACATATAATGAGGGTTTATACTCGTACTATCAACTCTAAATGGATGGACTATAGTGGCGCATCTTTTCCAATAACCAATAATTTATTTTTATACAGAGTGTCTACAAGTACAGTGACTACGTTATACAGAGATTCTACGAGCGCTTCTAAAAATATTTTATGAAGAATATGTCCTATACCTAAGTTCAACTATTTTCGAGATACAAACAATTGAAAATTTAGTTTCCTATATCTTCAACCGTTTTGATATCATAATAAGTCAAAGTGTAAACAATGCTGATTTTTAATTGATTTTATCTCGTAAACAGTTGAACTTAGGTATAGGACATTCTTTATAAAATATTCTTAGAATTACCCGTATAATCTAAAAATGTCATAATACACAGGGTGGTCTATTAAAAAAAAATTGTGATCGTATCTTTTATTTGAGACACTGTATAAAAATAAAAATTGAAAAAAAATGCCTAACTAAAAATAAAAATTGACGTGTCCGAGAGTTTTTTTAAAATATTCTTCTTTTTTACTTTGAGGTTTCCAGACTTCAAAATTATTTTGAAAAAAAAGCAGTGGCGTATCGTTTTTCAAAAAAATGAAAATATGGCATTTTCACTTTCAATACCATGTTTTTTTTAAAGATGTCTTCTTTTTGTTGCTATGTTAATTGTGGAAGCAGAGGGAACTTAGATCATTTAACCGTTTTTTGTGTTTTAAGTTCGTATCTTTTGGAATTTTAAAGAAAACTGGCATTGTCCATCATCCCTCTACTCCCACAATTAACTCAGCCACAAAAAAAGGCATTTTCAAAAAAATATGCTAAAATTGTTAATTCTACGTATAAACTGTGTAAACCAACCTAAACATTGAGTTGTTTGTCCTACGGCAACTAAAAATGACAGTTTATTGGAGAGCTTAATTGTTTTAGCTAAAATTTAATTAATGTTTTACCTTCTCAGTTCTGTCAGTCGCAACTCCACTAAGCCAATTTGACATTGCACTGGAGCTCGCAGAGAAATTTGCCTTGGTGTTAGGTGGGCTAGATCTACCGTAAAACTGTTCATAGACTTTAGTGTGTTTGGCTTGCAAATGCCGTCTTAGTGAAGATGTTCCGCAGTTTTTCATTTTTAAAACTGTAGTTTTTGTCGTACATAGGGTACATTTGCCCTGTTTGTCAGTTTTTTTATTACTCTTAGGATCTTGCTCGACTAGGAAATAATCGGTAATTTTTTTCGTTGCATTAGGTGTATTAGATATACTTTTGTTAGCTTTAACTCGTTTTTCCTTTGACGGCGCTGACTCTGCACTTTGTACTTCTGTTTCCGTGTTATCACTATCGATACTATCATTATCATCAGATCCTGGTGTTTTTGCATCTAAGTTTACGATATATTCTGAGCCGCTGCTTTGAAAAGGTTCCGATTCCATTTCGGACAAATCGTTTAAATCACACATTATTTTCAGGCGGCCTCTGTCCTACTACTAGCCCTAGCCCCGCTTAATAACATAACACTTTGCAAAACGTCGCGTCTTCAAGGTACGTTGTGTAGGCAATGCTGCCAATGCAGTAAATTATTCGGTATAATAAGGTATTTCTTTT
Source organism: Kuschelorhynchus macadamiae (assembly GCA_030620095.1). NCBI lineage: Eukaryota > Metazoa > Arthropoda > Insecta > Coleoptera > Curculionidae > Kuschelorhynchus > Kuschelorhynchus macadamiae. Next base: position 61,423 of record JAUTXW010002010.1, read on the forward strand.
TCAGATTATCGGGTTTAGGCAGACATAGATTACCTACACATGAGAAATAAACTCGGAAATTGATGTACAATTTAAAAATAAAATAAAAAATAGGGGGTTCTACCTGTTATTTTTAAATATTATTTAATGGAAAAAAAACTAAAATCTAAAATCGATATAAGTACCTATTCAATGATTTTTCTATAAAAATATGTCTGCAGTGCACATACTGCTTGGCTTATGAAGCGGCCAGCGTTTTTAATGGTTTTTCTACCATTTGAGATAAGTGATTTATTGCTTTCAGCCTATTTCGGCATCGCGTCGGCGTTATAAAAAGAAAGATGTTTGGGTTTGGGCACTCCGCACTGGATGGGGTTGATAGTCTATTTGCATTGTTTTTTTTTATTTATGAACCAATTATTTTTATATTGCCATTGCTATTCACATTAAGGCGTTGTTTGTTTTTATTTTATTCGTCAGATAATAAATACTTGGGGTAGTTTAACCTAGTACTGAATTAAACACTGGCTCACAGAAACAATTGCTTGCTGTAAGCTCGCTATCAAGTAGTACCAAGTAGTTTGATTTTACTTGATATCAAGTCAAGTAGTTCTAGCCGTAAATCAAGCCAAGTCAAATATTACATTTTAAAAAGCTTGATTTTTCAAGTCAAACCAAGTATCTAAGAAAAACCTCAAGCTACTTGCCTTGATGAAAATCTAAGGATACATCATCCATCCCCTAACAAATATTTTCTAATGTTTTCAAGAAATCAGGGACTTCACAAGAATCAAAGGAAGCATCCATTTAGTACGAAAGCTCTCACGGCTGGAGTCAACTAAGAAATCATGGTTCTTGGGTTTAGACCTTGTCGAATTGAAATTTCTTTCCTATTTACAAAATTACAATTTGACCACTTTTTCCCATTTTCCACGAGCCATATGTGCCATGATCAAGCATAAATATACATTTCCATTAATAAGTTTTAAACAGTTCAAAAAATTAAATTAATGTGAAAGGCCAAGAAGTTACAGTTAAGGAATTTTGATTTATAGTAAAAATGGTTAGTGGCACTGTAGTAAAAATTCCTGTGAGGTAAAAGGAGTCGCAACCTGGGAAAAAGTAATGCCCTATAAAGAGTTCTGAAATATTTTATAGCCACTCTATAGGCATTATTCACAACATACAGTACATCAAATGTTCCATAATAAAAACTAAAAAAATTAAAATATTATCACTCCCTATCTCAAAAACGAATGCCTTGCAAGCACATGTTAATATGAACTTCTAGCCCTAAAGTGAGCCAAAAATTATCTCCTGCATTTTTGTCAGCAACCAAAAAAACACCCTGTATCAAGGTAAATACAAAATTTGGACACTAAATACAATTTGATATTAGCTCGAAAGCTGGCCTCATGTTTCACTGCTAAATCTGCTTAAAAGCAGATGATCTTTTTATATATATATGTATATATATATATATATATATATATATATATATATTTGTCCTGTTAATGCTTAGAATATACTCTTGCTAGTGCACAGGCGGGACTAATACTTCACAACCATATGCCAAGTATGTCCAAAAAAGTATGAAACATATGGAAAACTTTATTAAGTAGGTATACATTAAGAAATTTTTATTTCTGATTAAAGTTGGTGCTTATAGAAAAAATTAGTTTAGACAGTAATAAACTTTAGGTCAGATATACAGGGTTATCAAAACATACAAACAAATGGAATTCAACACTAAAATTACAACAAATACAATTTTTGTGGTGGCAGTTTTAAAGGCCAGCAAAGTTTTTCATATATGTTATTTTTCACTATAAATAACTCTTTTTAACTATAATAAATACGGAAACATTTTAGTTAGCTGTCAATTACGATCTTTTGTGCAGACCTTTCAAATTGAATAGCACAGGATTGACATTGAAGAAAAAACTAGGATTATTTCTTTAAAGTTATACTTAACGTTTTAAGGTCGTTTTTGTTTCCATGCATTTCTGTTGAGTTATGTTCTGGTTTTTGACTGGTTTGCATTGTTTTTATGTGGTACGAAATTTATGGGTGTATGTTTGATACTGCCGTGCGATACACTTTTGAATATTTTCCTAATTAAATACATTTTCTAATATTGTGTTTTATATATTTTTCTGAACAAATTTTTGTAAATATTAACCCGTAGAAAATAGTTGAATGTTAATTTAATTAAAAAGATAATGATATTAACCTAACAAGAATGTGTCGAAGATCAAAATGTGGATCTTGTAGGATTTATTTTGTCTTTAGAGCAAGATATGCTAGTATTATTTTCCCTACCGCTTAACAATTAACCAAAACCATTTCGCTGTACATTTTTTAGCGTTCATACAAGTGCCTAAAGCAAGTTCTAAAATCCGCTTTGAACGTTTTATTAATATAAAAATATTCCAGCCACAATTTATTATCTCCTCTATATCACTAATATTCACTAAATTCACTTTCGCGTGTTTTTCATTTTTTTTTTCAATTTATAACCATAATACACAAATGTCTAATCTTCTTATTAAAATTATAATCCAACTTTTCTGCGACGCTGCCATGTCGCCGGTACACACAACGACTAGAGCGCCAACTACAGTACGATACCGTGAACCCTGATGAGTATGTTTTTAGACAGTAACATGTAAATATGAAGCCGAAGCAAAAAATTAGGTACAGTTTTTTTTTTAACTTTGGTGTGAAGGTAGGAAAGCTTTATACACATTTGTATTTAGGAAGCCCGAAGGTAGGCTTCCAAAGGTCTCAATGGGCTTCGAATGCCCGTGCAATATGACATTTCAGGCTTCCGAATGACGGAAGATGTATGTATATATATATATATATATATATATATATATATATATATATATATATATATATATATATATATATATATATATATATATATATATATATATATATATATATATATATATATATATATATATATATATATATATATATATATATATATATATATATATATATATATATATATATATATATATATATATATATATATATATATATATATATATATATATATATATATATATATATATATATATATATTATATATATATATATATATATATATATATATATATATATATATACATATATATATATATATATATATATATATATATATATATATATATATATATATATATATATATATATATATATATATATATTATATATATATATATATATATATATATATATATATGAGCCGCTCAGAGGAAAAGTGGTATAAGTCATTAATTTTGCATTTTTGAGTTATACCAATATTTCGGTTCCTACAGGTGTAATATATTTAGTATAAAAGTGGTATGTATCAAATCCTTGTAAAAGCTGAGATATAGGTCTCTTACGTTATTCCTCTTAACAAAACGCGTGAGTTCGATGGAATAGTGGTATAAGTCAAGGCGGAACGCTGCGAACCAGCAGCGCGGCTTGTGATCCCACCCGCCTGTTCGCCTTTTACCCTGTTTAGTTTAATAAATGTGTACTTACAGTTAACTGCGTAGTAGAAAACATAATAATTATCTTTCTATTCGATTATCGTCGTTTTGTTAACAAAAGTCATGAGTGATTTCGATGACGATGTAGGTGAAAACCGTATGATTACTAACGGCAATCCTGTATCGGAAGGAAAGAAACGTATACGAAACAATAACGATCACAAAAAAAAAGGTTAAAACACAGAGAAATTCCGGCAAAGGGTACACTACTGCAAAAGGCAAGATCATTCCTGCAAGGACTTTTAGAAACGTAACATGTGGTTGTGTAAAGGAGTTCAATGACTTTTTTAGTGAGGAGGATAGAAACGGCTTGCTCTCGCGTTTTTGGAGTTTAAGCGACTTCTCTCGACAAAATGCTTATATTTCGGGACTTGTTCAGAGAGGTTCCGTAGTGCAACGACGTCCTAAGCAGGATGCCGACAAGACGAATGGGCCTAAGGGTGTAACATACAAGTACGTTTTGAATAATAAACTAAATAGCATATTAGTTTGTAAAAAGTAATTTTTAGATACGTTTGCTAACTCAAACGGGAAACTTCAAAGAGTTCTAAAAAAAGAAGAAACGGGCAAACCATCAGGGGAAGACCTTCGAGGTAAAAAGGAATGTGTACACAAAATATCTGACGATAACCGTAATATTGTTAGGGAACATATTGGACTTTTTCCACGATTTGTAAGTCGTTATACCAGGGCTCAAAACCCAAACAGGAAATACTTAAGAAGCCCAGAACCCAATATCCGAAAATTATACAATTTGTACATACAGTTTTGCGAGGACAAGGGCTTACCTCAGGACAAAGTTATTGAAGAGCACATCTACAGGGACATATTCAATAAAGAATTCAACTTGTCATTCCATAGTCCTAGGAAGGATATTTGTGCAAGATGTGATAAGTACAAAATAAAAATACGTATTTTACCTGAGGGACCTGAGAAGAACGAACTGGAAAGTGAGCATCAGCTGCATTTACGAAAAGCCGAAAAGGCAAGCACGGCCTTAAAAGAGGATACAGAAGTTTCAAGAAAATTATTAGACTGTACTATTGTTTTGCCCTTCGATCTTTAGAAAGCGTTAGTTTTCCCCAAACTTTCTACATCAAACGCCTATTATAAGCGTAATATGTACGTTTATAACTTAGGTATTCATCACACTGTAACCGGACAACATTCATGTATGTCTGGGATGAAACCATTGCTTCTAGGGGATCTCAGGAAATCGGTTCGTGCGTTCTGAAACACATAGAACTTCACTGTGCCAATATTGATCACATCGTCGCATACAGTGATGCATGTACTGGTCAAAATCGGAACATAAAGTTGTTACTTATCTGGAAAGCAATAGTTCAGAATCCCAACAATAGTGTTAGTAAAATTGATCACAAATTTATGGTATCTGGCCATTCATTTTTACCTAACGATAAGCGATTTTGAGCAAATTGAAAGGGCATCTAAGCCGGCTGTTATCTACACTAAAGACGATTGGATACAGATATTACGTAATACAAAAAAATCCAAGTTTCAGGTGTACGAAATGCAGCAAGATAATTTTTTTTCAACTAAGAATTTGGAACAGATGGTCACAAAAAGAAAAATGAACAATAATAAAGTGCCTTCTAAGTGGTTACAAGTGCAGTGGCTACAATTTGACAGTACTCCTTACGTAATTTTGTATAAGGAGTCATTGAATAATATCGTGGAATTCATCAACTTGGATCTAAAAAAATCAACTAAGGGTAGACCATCTACATTCTTTTCTTCTGTAGTCCTACAATCACTACTACATTTTTTTTTGTTCAAACTAGACTAATTTGTTTAAAAAGTGTTTGTGTTGTATCCATTGAGCCCTGTATTTCTTTATTTACATTTTTTTGTTCAAACTGTTAGGGGAATAGGAAATAAAGTAAATATTTAAAATGTATAGTGTTTATTTTTATGGCTATTGAAAATATATTTAACTAACATTTTAAAATAAAAATAAAAATAAAAGGCAAATAAAAAAGTAAGATTACAAAAAAAAGGATTTAGAAATTGCTTTGAAGGCAGTTCAGGTGATAATGTCAATACGCGTGTAATTTTTAACAATAATAGAAGTGAAATCGAAATTAGAGCTTTTGTTAATAATATTTAATTCATCAATATTGTGAAATCAGATCAACTTATAAATGGAGTAGTGGTACAAGCTACAACTCATTGACTTACACCACTTTTCTGCTAAGTTTTGGAAAAAGCTTAATTACCTAATGGTATTGCGCATCAAAAATTTAGTTAAAGTTGTCATAATCGTTGGAAATATATATCACGAGAAATTTTAATATATATTTATTAGAAATACGCAAAATCTTTTTAAAAAAATCTTACTGTGATTTTTTAACTCACTTAAACGCAAAATATTTATTTTCCCAATATTTACTTTCGGGCAGTTAGGCCATTTTTCCTCTGAACGGCTCATATACATACATAAATACATATATATGACTCACCAAAGCTAGATTTATAATGAAAACAGGTAATATCACAACAAAACATAGAGAACATCCTCAATTTAATCTAAGTTGTAATGTTTGTTACTAAAATTTCTTTATTACTTAAGGTTAATTTAGGGTTTTCTCCATGTTTTGTTGTGATATTACCTGTTTTCATTGTAAATCCAGGTTTGGTTAGTCTTTTTACCATATAATATTTTGTTATTGCGTTAAATAAGATACTTTTGGTACTGCTGATGGTTCGTCGTGAAGAAGAGTAAAATAATATATTCGAAAGCTTGACTACAAAAAAAAACATTTCACCCTAGGACAATTTTTTAAAAGGCTGCAAGCCCACTACCAATTTAAGATATTTTTCCTTAACTAGTCAGCCACGACTATCCCTTTTTTTATATATATATATATATATATATATATATATATATATATATATATATATATATATATATATAAACCTATTTTTTGCTGTTACCAGGGAATTGTTCATTCCGTATTATTTCTTAACTATATAAGCGATGCTTAAAAATATTTAATTTTTATCGATGAGTTTTTTATCTGAATGAATCTCCCACCATGTCACATATAGGTTGTTATTAAAATATGTAGTCACCAACACAATTACATTAATTAATTTTCGTTAAGAGCGTTACAAGAACGATAAAAATAATTAAAGCAATTTGTCGAATATTATTGTCTTTTCGCTGTTTTTCATTATTGTGTGTCCTTATAACTTCGCCAGCTTAATGTATATTCTAAAACCACACTGGGATGTTGCTCGAGAACATTATGAAAACCCCATTCAAATCCGTTTACTAGTTGCAGAGAAAATTGCGAACTTACACACATGCATAAATCATACATATATGCAAGTCGAAAACAGAACCTTCCATTTCTTTAAGTTTTTTAAAGTAAGTTGTATAATAACATCAATAAACACCATACTAAATTTTGTGATAGGTACTGTCATTTTTCATCCTTATGACTGGTAGTGTCCATTATTTGCCCCATATAGTTATGTGTTAATTTTTATCCGCAAATTTAGACAACTGTTACAAATTACGGTTTGAAAAGAATTAAAATTCGTATTCGTAATAGTACATATCTGGCATACCGCTTTTTTAAATTTACAATTAATACTCGTTAGCAATCAACCTATGTAACGAAACTTTAAACTTTATATAGGTAATTATTATTAAATCAACTTTTCTACGATTCTAAACTGATATGCAACATTTGGCAACCATGTAACAATCTTGACTGACATGGCTTTGTTTGTATTTACATTTTTAAGGCGCTGCCCGAAGTTCTGAACATATATTAAAAAAAAGACAACCTAAAAAATTCGGAGAATTATACAAAAATTCCCGCACCAAAAAGTATTTTCTGTATAATCTGCAATGTCTGCAAAGAGAATAAGCGAATTTCAAAATGCATGGATAAAAAACTTACTCCCCTTACTTACCTGGGTAGGTATTCGACAATGTTACATACAAAAAAAATATACACACAAATTCCTAAATAACACATTTATTTCCAACTTACAGCTTCCAATCCATAAATGAAACACAAATTAGAACTTATCTATCTAAAGAATGAAAGTCCAAATTTTAAATTAGTTTTCACTGGATAACATTGATTTTTAACCCATTTCTAGAAAGGGTTAAAAATTAGTTTTAAGACCAACAATACTTTACCGAAAATAATAAAAAATAACAAGCTCACTCAAAACAAAAAGAAGAAATCAGGAGTTTACAGGCTGAAGTGTGGTTCGTGTCCTAAAATGTATATTGGTCAAACCAGCAGATGTTTTGAAACAAGCACAAAAGAAGGTAAAACTAGTTATATAAAAAATTTAAATTATTCACATTAGGCAACTCATACTAAACGAATCACACACATTTAATGACAATTTTACAATTCTTCATCCTGAGATAATATCAATGAAGCTCAATTTTGGAGAAAGTGTGTAAATTAATAAATTTAAAACATCTGGGCTATTACTAAACGATCAGGTAGATTTGCATAATTCCCCATTGTTGAACCTTTATTAGTTTCATTACTTGTAAATTCCGATATTTTTATTGTCTTGTTTTTGAAAGATTGTATTACTGTTGATTAGGGAGCACATTTTAAAAATATCTTTGATTATACACGGTGTTCCAAAAAATAGTGGCGCCTGGCATTTTTTAAATGGAACCCCTTTGTATTTTTTACATTTTTGAAACCCCCTTTACCTAGTCTACACATTACTAGAATATTATCAATATTTTAAATAGTTTCGAAAAAAAATAAAATAGAAAAAAAACATTTTTTATGACACACTTTTAAAATATTTATAAAAAATAGATTAAATATCTTAAAAACTAAGGTAAGCCAATAGTTTACTGTAAAAGGTTTATAGTTATTGTTCTATGAGTATTATAGTAGTTTATACTGGGTGTGTAAAATTTCATGTCAAACTTTTCAAAATTAAAAATTATTTTTCTCCGTTTTTTCAAATGAAATATCCCATTTTTTTTCTATCGGGTGCGGAATTAATACGTGAATATTTTTTGTTACTACACTTACCTCAACATTCCTAAAGGTTTTTGAAATATTTTTAAGAAACTAATGTTATACTGTGTTTTTCAGTTTGATAATTGAGTAACTTCCCTGTTTTGAAAATGCTTTTCGCTTTTTTTTTGAGGCTTCGATTGATAACGGATTTTCACTATTAATATTCATAAATAATCACCTACGCGTTTGTTAATAATAAAGAGGTCAGTTAGTTATAGCCACGGGAGAAAATCTAGAATCCTAACACTTTTCGTAATTATGTTTACTTCTTAAAATTTAAATTACTGACAAGAATTTTTTTAGTAATTACGACGATTGCTTCCCAATTTTTAAATTATTCTTGTCAGATCAGAATTGTAATAATTTATAGTAATTGACAAGTGTTGCTCAAATTATTAACTAGAATTTAAGTCGGCCATGAAAAACTAGTTGTCTAAAAACTGCCAAACATCTAAACCCATGTCATGTCAGCATTTATTTATTAATATTTTAAGATTTACAAATTATAATATCGGATTTTTCATACCTATACTAGGTTTTACTTTGTTCGTATTTTATTATTCGTTCATTTATGTCACTGTTTAAGTTGATTGATTGATTGATTTAAGATGATTGATATGATTTTCGTGTTAGGAGCATCGGATAGAAACGCCTTTTTGGCAAGTAGGATTTACGCGCAACGTTATCCATAACGAAGACATCCAGACAGAAGGAGCATGGCAAACTTGTTAAGAGAGGTTTGTACAAACGGGAAATGTAAACTACACAAAACCAGTTAGAGAGAGGCCTGCTCGAACGGAAGAAAATTAATTATCTGTGTTATTAGCTGTAACGGAGAATCCTTCTGTTCTGTGTAAGTGAAAGAACTGTTCAGCGAATTTTAAAGGGTAATAAGTTTTATGCATATCATATTCAGTTGCATCAAGAACTGTCTCCGGCAGATTTTGAGAAACATGTAGACTTTGAGAACTTGAGCACGAGCTAAAATTAGGATAGGTTTTGATTTTTCTGATAAAGTTTTATTTTCTGATGAGGCCACATTTTACAAGAATGGATATGTAAATCCTCAAAACTACTTACTACGCGGACCATAATTCAAGAGTTTTAGGCAGCTTAATTTACAACACAGGTGGTCAGTTAATGTGTGGGGAAAAATTATTGGTGAACAGGTATTGGTCCGATTTCTTTAATGGAAATTTGATTGGAGCCATGTACCTCGACTTTCTTCAAAACCACTTGTCAAATGTGTGCGAAAATTTACCACTAAATCTAAGAAATACAATATGGCTGCAACAAGATGGTGCTCCAGCATATTTTTCAATAGCACTTAGGAATCATTTATATAATATTTTTCCGAATTAGTGGATTGGAATAGGGGGGCAAGTGCGTGGCAGCCCCGATCGCCTGATTTAACAAAATTAGATTTTTTTTCTATGAGGCTAGGTTAAGGAAATTATTTATAACAAACCTCCAACAACGCCAGAAAAAATGCAACGACCGATTAGAACCGCATTTCAAACTATTACGTCCGAAGTATTAAGAAGATCGTTCCATACCCGCCTTCGACAGTGCCTTCAAAAGAATGGAAGACATATCGAACATATGTTCTAATTAAAATATTGATTTGAGCAATTCTTAGGTACTTGTTTATAATATTAAAACATACAGTTGTTACACCTCAACTCTTGTCAGTAATTTAAATTTTAAGAAGCAAACATAATTACGTGTGCTGGTGTTAGGATTCTAGATTTTCTCCCATAGCTATAACTACGCTGACCTCGTTGTTATTAACAAACGCGTAGGTGATTATTTACGAATATTAATAGTGAAAATCCGTTATAAATCGAAAAAATGGGTTGTTTTATTTAAAAAAAAGGAGGAAAGTAATTTTGCAGTTTGACATGAATTTTTACACACCCTGTATAAACTGAAATTATAATACTCATAGGACAATAACTATAAACCTTTTACAGTAAGCTACTGGCTTACCTTAGATTTTAAGATGTTCAATCTATTTTTTATAAAAATTTTTTAAAGTGGGTCATAAATTTTTTTTTTTCGATTTTACTTTTTTTTTCTTCGAAACTATTTAAAAAAATGATAATATTCTAGGAATGTATAGACTAGGGAAAGAGGGTTTCACAAATGTAAAAAAATACAGGGGTTCCATTTAAAAAAATGCAACTTTTATGCGTCACTATTTTTTGGAACACCCTGTGTAATCAAAGATATTTTTAAAATATGCTCTCTAATCAACAGTATACAGTGGCGTTTAAATAAATTTTCTAAAACAAATGGTCTAGGTACAATAGAAGACGGGAGCTGAGTTGCAGGACCTTCTATATTTTATATATTATAATATATAATATTAAATTCGATCCGAAGACACTGTGTGTCAAAACAATTGTCATGTTATAATGAAATATAGTGGAAATAAACGTTATGGAGGTTTTATTCAGCTATTTAACATGTTTTTTTTTTGTCTAGTCCTAGTGCACCTATTTCTGAAAGATTGTAATCAGTTTTACGGGCTCAAAAAGAAACACGTTTAACTTTAAAAATCGGGATATGGGATCGGCAGCTCCGATAAATGAAAACACATACCTCTGCCTGCTTATCTCACTAGCCTACGTATTATTAAAAAAAAACAATGAATAGGAAACCAGGTAGAATGAAAAGTACCAAAAGTATTTTTTTAAGTGCAGCGGCCAAGGTTTCTAACTATCTCTGTATCAATAGCAGGCCTATTTTATAAACGTAATTGGATTTCTTTTATCTATTACAGATTTGCATTTTACCTTATTTAATGAGTGACATGACTAATATCATGTATATTGCAAGGTAATGAATGAGGAAACGATCGATTAAATGTATTATCATTGAAAATTACTGTTTTACAACACGTTTTAAATTTCATTATTTATTAATTATAGTTGTATCAACGGTATCCCTATTAGTCTTAGGGATGGGATTTATTTATATTTACCGATAGATAACGATTTACGGAATACCAATACGTAAATAAAAAAATATCGATAACTGTCGGATGTATCGATAAACTATTAATAGTTACCGATATAACAGTGACTATCCACTTATCGATAACTACCGATATTTTGGTATTTATTAGTATATCAATAACTATCTATATATCTATATATACTCTGCTCTGCCGACAGTTATCGGTAGGATACTGTCCGGTTTTTCAAACCTAGTGTATGACACGACATTTTCATTTACATTATTAAGTTTTCAAAAGTTTTTACATTCATTTATTCACCTAGTTGGCAAAAAATAAACTGTACATCTCGAATAAATATTTTACTTGACCGTTGGCGGCATGTCTTTTTAAAACTTTCAATCTAACTTTATTATAACAACTATAACAGTAGCGCAAACCGCTCCGACTTTGCTGGAGGTGCTATGTTTAGTTTACGATTTTCCTACTACGTTACCATCACAACGCGTCCGCGATGACGTCGAGCACATAGAAGAGTAATGTTAACCAGCGCCATACAACGCTCTCGGCGAATTGCTAACGCACTATACTTCACCCACGTGTCGTTCAGTTTGGGGTGGTTGTTTACTTTTATTTTCGCGGATTTCGCTGCAACCGGTTAGTTCCTTTGCAGTTTGCTTGACTGTTTTGTGTTATATTTATTTACGGTTTCCCAATATATGAAGGTCTTTACATAAATATCAAGACTCGGCGAAATATTTTAAATGCGAATTAATGCTAAAACAATTGTAAAAAATCAAAGCACTATAGCTGATACTTTAAAAGAAAATGCTAAACTATATCAAATACATTTTAACGAAAACGTCCGATTAAATAGACTATTTATGTGCTTGGTAATTGACGCAGTTTTGTACCTTACAAAACCAGAGTTAGTCTTTCGCAGCCATGATGAGAGTAGCGTGTCAATAAATAGGGAGAATTTTAAAAAGCTTTTAGGTTTACTAATATCAGGAAGTTCCCAAGAACTAAAAGATCACCATGAAAAAATTAAAATTGTTTTTACTGGTGACGCGAAAACTATTTAAAACGAATTAATTGAATGCATTTCTGATTATTTAAATGATCATATAAAAAATGAAATACGAGGAACACACAGTTTTTTCTGTGCAAGTGGATGACACCACTAATATTACGCAAACCTCCCAGTGCTCCATAATTTTAAGATACGTTAATTCAGAAGGTTCAGTAGTCAAATGGATCAAATTTTGGACCAATTTGACTATAAATAAATGGTCTTCAAAAAAAAAAAAAAAAGAAAAAGCGCCGCAGGCTGTATTTGTCCATTGTCTTGCTGCTATGAAGGATAGGAGAATTAATTTAGTAGTAGTACCCCTTCGACATAAAAAAAATTCTGGAAAAAAATTATTGCCATATTTTCTTGCTTCAGTTGCACTTCACTTACTTTTTCACCCGCGAGCCGCCACTGACCCTAGATATTTTATTATATAAGTTATCAAAAAACTTTAATACAGAATTTTATGGTTTTTATCAGAATCGTTAGAATTTATTATGGATTTCACTGTCCTATTCCAATTTTAATTATCTATTTCACAACACCAACCTCCAGTTTGACAGAAGCTATTAAAATTTAATATTTCATGTCAAAGTAAAAATTGGTGTCAGGATGATAAATAAAGACCAAGACAAAGAAGTGCAATCCATTTTGTTGCAAGTTAAGTTGGGACTTACAGTGCTTCAAGGAATCAAAAATATCAATTTTTAAGCGCCAGTTTCTCGAAAACGGTTGAATTTGGGTATAGGAAACACAAAAGTGTTTAGAATTTTTAGGACAATATAAAAATGCAATAATATATATGGCAATCCATTTAGAAAACGGACCTTGCCACCTGTTAAGGGTAGAAGCGGCAAAATCGTAGAATTTAAATTATTTTAGAAATCGTATTTATGTTCATCTACGGCCAGAGCCAATTTTCCAAATTAATCGATTCATTCGTTTTCTAGATACTTCTAATGGGCCACTAATAATGATAAATGTATCTATCCGGTATCCCATTACACACAAGCATTTCGCTGCTCCACTCATCCAAAAAAGATAAATCGAGTAGCACATCTATCAAATAAAAGTCGATATTACTTCAATATTGAGAATAATAGCACATTTTCTTAAAGATATATCACAAATTGGGGAAAATATTGCACCCCAAATTGTGTCTATCTTCCTAAAAAAATTTAAATTTTACCCTTTGTGGTTGCCCTCGCGCGTTTATTTTATAACAAGAAAAATGTCTGCAAATATATGGAGACTTTTTTAAAGCCAGATTTCCAAGTATTTAGGTAGGGATCTTGTAAAAACAAATAGTAAATTTAGAAGTTGTACAAATTAGCTTGAGGTTTCTGAATCTGCTTTGCTCTTTTATGAAAAAACTAAATAACTTTTAATTATATTCGGCTTGGAATAAAGCCATCCTTTAGAATTAAGTTCAATTTTAAAAAAATTAATAACTTTTTAAGTTTTTATACGAAACCACCAGAGGGCGTTCAATTGACCTTTGTTTTTGCCAAAAAAAAAACAATGTTTAGAAATTAAAATAAAAAAACTTCTCAAACTTCAAGTCCGATCATTTTCCTTAAAAGAGAAAGATTCTTAAAAGTTTCAAATGGATATTTCAGTAACCGTTTATTATAAAAAAAAAAAACATGTTTTATTTCATTAATAGACGAAGAACGAAGAACTAAAAATGATACAAAGATCCGTATCAGAGTTTATCTGGAATCGTTTCCGAGATATTCCGACCGAAAGGTAAAAAAGTGAAAATGACAAAAACAATATAACACTCGCCGGTTCAAGTGTTAGAACAATAGGTACGTGTCAAAATTGGGAAAAAAAGCTTATTTACAGTTCAAATTTAAAAATAATCCGAAAGATTTTTGAAAAATCATAAAATATTTAAATATTGAAAAATCTTCCGCGTCTTGTAATTTTGATTGTAATCCAGATCAATTTAATAATTATTTTTTAACTACTCCGCCAAATGCAGCAACTACTTTGAGTCCCACTGAAAAGTCCTACATTCTGGATCGTTACAGCAACCCTAGGAATGATGATGCTGAAATCATATCTCCTGATGAGGTGTTAAAAATTATTCGGTCCTTAAAAAGCAAGGCAAAGGGTGCTGATGATATTAATTTGAAAATGCTAACTTGTTTATTCCCTTTTCTTATAGAGCACTTTACATTTTTACTTAACTCATGTCTTACAAATTGTACCTTTCCTAAATTTTGGAAAAATGCCAATGTAATACCAGTTCCAAAAAATAACAATCCTTTAGAAATAAGCCATTTTAGACCTATTAGCATTCTACCCTGTATATTTAAGGTCTTAGAAAAAATAGTTTCTTAGTATAGCTTTCTAGAAAACTTTTTTACTTTGGTTTGTCACAGGGAGTAGTTAATTTTCTCAGAAGTTATTTATTACAACGAAGCCAAAGAGTTAGCTTTAATGGTAATACATCAGATTTCCTTCCTACCTTATGGGGTGTTCCTCAAGGCAGCATACTAGGACCCCTTCTTTTTTTAATTTATTTATCAGATTTTCATACTTTTCTTATTTCAATGTATTGGAACATAAGAAAAATTAAAAACGTTTCTGATTATAAATAGGTCGATATATTGTAATCGATGGGTCAATATTTACCAATATATACATATATATATATATATATATATATATATATATATAATGCCTTAAATTAATGTGTTTCGATGTTCAATGTGGATAGGTTATGTGGCACGTCACGTCGTAGATTTGATTTAAAATTCTAATATACCAACCAAATAAGGTATATCATTTTTTTTTTCACATGAACATAGACATATATACCTATAAACAGTACTGCATCTACAACTTTTGGGGCCCTAGGCAGGCTTGAGATTACGGGCCCGTATCGGCCCTATCCCCTAAAAGCATTGAAGTCAGTGCCGGATTAATTATTTTCGCCTAAACGTATTTATAGGCCCCAAGCTCGTGTGAAAAAGTGACGACCAAAAAAAAGTCCTTTCTTCCATATACAAAAACTTATCCCTTCCTTCAGTATAATAATATATAAAAATTACCTATCTTACTGATAAAATGAAACATGTTTTCGACGGACCTAGGCTCGGGCCACACGGTATGGGTAATGCGACCCTGCATACAAGGAAGTTCGGAAAAATGAAGGAATGCATATTATTAGCGCTTTAGTTAGTGTTCTGTACTACTTATCGAGCAATGCAATTAAAAATGGAAACTGCATCTAAATGACTTAATTATTACTGCATTTTCTCCAAAATAAAATGAATTGATGGACCATTTCAAATGCTGGAAATTGAAAATATTTTTGTTACGACTTTACACAATATGCATTGTAACCGAAAATATTTATAAATCGTCAAAATGTCGCGTGATTAGTGAGTAGTTTATTATCAATTTAGCTATTAATATTAAATTGTATGTTGACCATTGTAATAATCGAGGCAAGAATTTTGATACACTTTGACACCAATTACTGATTTTTACTCAGTTTAATAGCAAATAAACCTTTAAAAGAAAAAAAGCAAAACATTGAGATACAGAAAACAACTACTATGAGTTAATATAAATGAGTGTACATACATATACAGAAATATATAGAAAAACCTCTACTTTTAGCTTATTCAAAATTATGTTGCTTTTACAAATGAAGCATTTATCATCTGAAACACTGCATAGACAGTTTCAAAAATGTAATGATGATACAAGAAGTTGTAGGTTCAGTTTAAGAAGATATCGGAGTAACTCGTAACTCTGAAACAAGTCGACTTTCCTACGTCTTATTTGCCAATAAAAAATGTCTGGAGTAAAAGTATTCGATAAGACTTTGGGAATGGTAGTATTTTTTTATATTGCATTTTCCTCTGTTTCAAAAAAGTGTCAGTGGTCCATACCACATTAGCAGATATCATGTGATTTATGTGCAGCAATAGAATCGAGAATTTAAATTCACTTTGATAATCTTTTAAGAGCTGGATGTTCAGCCAAATTCAAATATGTGGTGTGACCTTAAAAAAATTATCCTCGTTTATTAAAAAAACGGTTGTGTTCTTTAAAAAAACGTTGAAAGAAAATTTACCTAATATTTATAGAATATCGGAAAATCTATAGTTTTTCAATAAAGAAAAAGATAAATATTTTTCAAACAGAAAATAATAAAATATGAAAAACTCAATAAAATGTCTAAACCTTTAATTTCCATTATAGTACATTAAACCATGACAATTGTTTTGACACACAGTGTTTTCTTTGGATAGAATTTACAGTTTAAGTTTCTCTTACAATAAGGTATTTATATATACATCTTTCAAAAACAGAATGAAGAATTTTAAAATTGCCATCAAATGTTTGTGATTCATTTAGTGGATGAGTTGCGTAATGTGAATTATTTAAATTTTTTATGTAACTAGTTTTACGTTCTTTTATTCTGTTTTCAAAACATCTGCCGGTTTGACCAATATACATTTTAGGACACAAACGACACTGTATCATGTAAACTCCAGATTTCTTCTTTTTTTTGAGTTTTTTTTTCAGTGAGTTTGTTTTTTTTTTGATTATTTTCCCTAATGTATTGTTGGTCTTAAAACTGATTTTTAACCCATTTCTCAGAAGGTATTTAGAAATTTTGGTACTCAATTTACCGATATGTGTTACGGTTTTAAAACTACAGGGTTGACGTTTTTAACTGATGGAAAAACTAAATTGATTGCTTTTTTTATAACATTTTTTTGGCGATTATTTTATCTACAATATCTGCTTTGTATCTGCTGTTAACTGCTCTCTATTTGATTAAATTTTGCTCTTTATTGGAATTTTCATGTGCTAAAGGTACATTTAGAAGTCTGTGAATAAAGGAGTTAAAAGCTGACATTTTTTTGTGAATAAAGATGATAATGAACTATTATGAATAACGATATCTGTGTGTGGTGGTTCATGATAGAGAAATCAGGTTTTCCGTTTTTATGCTTTATTGTTAGATCAAGAAAATTAATACATTTATTTTGTTCTATTTTTGTGGTAAATTTAACTCTAGGATGTAAATTTTTTATAAAGTTTAAAAATTGATTTAATTGTCGTTCTGCACCTGTAAAACAAGTAATAATATCATCAATATACTTATATCAGAATAAAAATTTTTTTTTATTGGAAGTTCGTGTATTTTTTGTTCATTGTTCATAAAGATTTCAGCCAACAACAGACTTTAAGGATTTCCCATTATTAAACCCTCATTTGATATAAAATTTACCATTCACCAGTGGAAAGCTATCAAGTGTTTCTATTAAGACAGCTTAAAAATAAATTGTCAACAACGGCTTTGAGGGCAGCCTATTTTGCCTTGTTCTACTCTCGACTGGCATATGAAATAACATTGTGGGGATGTTCTTCTGGATTAATTAGGGTCTTTAGACTTCAGAAGCAATATATTAACACTTCCCCCTTTTATTTATATTTTGCCAGGTTTGTGCCATATATAGGAGAAAGTATCTGTTTCGCACACATTCTGAAAATCATAATTATCAGACACGTTCCGCTAATCTAATAATAGCATCCAATTTAAGACTCACCATTATATTCAAAATAATTCTGATCCAAACAGACTGAAAGAGCATCTAAAATATAGAATTTAATTTATTTTTTATTAACAAATTTTCTACAAATTCTATTACTTCATTTGGTGGAATGCTAGGAAGGAAAAAGATTTTGAACATCAAAAGATATAAATATAGCATTTGATGAGAGATTGATACTTCTAATATTATTAATTTATAAGAGTTTTTAATACTTCATGCTTAAAAGTTGTAAAATATTCCTATGTTTAATTATTTTGTTAGATAATTTAGTGGACGGAGCTGCTACGAAGGATACTATAAGTCTCATTGTTAAATCATTTTTATGTAATTTAATTAAAGAATATACTCGAGAATATAATTTTGAAGTCTGCGGGATCATAGTTATTAATTTACTGTCTTATTGGTCTTCACTTACAGCTACTATAGATTTGCCTTTGTATGCCTCAGTGAAAATGATGTTGTTGCATTCAGCAATTTCTCTTATATTTTTTGCAATCTTGGTTCAATAGCCCATAATTAAAAACTGAATTACAATTTAGAAAATAGCATTTTAAATATCTGAAATTTTCAATTTTTATTTATAAATTCACATTATCTTCTGGTTTAGCAGGAAATATCCAAATTCGACACTGGTGTCTACTCCCGGTTTGATTGAAAGGGTCGAATTTGAACATTCAGTTGATGTCTTCTGAGAGGTCATCCAATAGAATTTAAAAAGTTAAGATACAAAAGTGTAAGTTATTTCTTCTAACGTAACTAACATTTTGACAATTTTTATACATAATTCCTCGAAAACAGTTGAGTTTAGATATAAGATATTGACACAAAATATGTTTAAAATATTGCAGTGCACACAGATTAAGGCAAAATTAAAATGTCATTACCAAAAGATCCAGAGACTGAACTTTTTGTTTGTTATTACATTTATATTAAACACGTATAGATTAAGGAGTACAGCCCAACAACAGATATGTAAACACTTTTTTCTAATCTGGACAAATCACTAATATGTCAAACCCCTTGCATTTAATTGTATGGATTAAAGAGGTGCTACTACGTGGATTTTTTGTTAAAAATTTTTGTTATGTATGCAAAACTTATTTATAATACTACTGTTATTATTTTAAGTTCTTCAATAATGTTGGATTTATGTGGCTTTTGTTCAATAAAGGTTTAGTTTTGCCTTTAAATCTTTAACTCCCTTGCTAAGAACGCTAACGAATTGACTTCACTGCTTTATCATCAATTTTTCTAAAGCCTACCAATTCAAATGAGATAATAAAACAAATTAACACACTAAAGAATAACTGCGCTCCAGGAAGTGATGGCATAACTACAAAAATCGTTAAAGATTTTTACATATATTTAATAAATCCAATAGTTCATATAATTAATCTAATTTTTAAAACAGGCATCGTTCCAAGTTGTTTTAAAATTGCTATCATAACACCAATCCATAAAGCTGGAGACAAGTCTGATATAAATAACTACCGTCCAATAAGTGTTATCAACACATTTGCTAAAATCTTTGAAAAATGTCTTAAAGATCGCCTGGTCAGCTTTCTTCAACGAAATAATATCATATCTCAACGTCAATTTGGATTTATGAACGGTTTGAGCACTACCGATGCAATTTGTGAATTAACCAACAGCATAACTTCCAACCTTGACAGTAGCAATAAGTGCATTGCTGTGTTTTTGGACCTCGCCAAGGCGTTTGTTACGGTGCCTCATGGCTCTCTCCTTAACCTTTTGGGTTTGTATGGGGTCAGGGGCACCGCATTGAGCGTCTTCGAGAGTTACTTAAGCGGTCGAACACAGATTGTCAAAATTAATGATGTTTGCAGCGATCCACTTAACATTACAATGGGAATACCTCAAGGCACTGTATTGGGACCCATACTTTTCATGACTTACATCAACTCATTAACTAGTATTGACATTGACAATGGCTCACTATTGTCTTATGCTGACGATACTGTAGTTCTGTTTTCAGGATCATCATGGACTTCTGTTCGTGATTTTGCCATTCAAGGTATGGGCAAAATTAAAAATTGGTTAGACACATTTAAGCTAACTTTAAATACCTCAAAGACGAATTACATAGCCTTTTCCATCACAGCAGCCAATCGTCCACACTTCCGAAGCATTCATATTCACAACTTTGATGGTGATATTCTAGAGGTTGAATATACAAAATACTTGGGTGTAATTATTGACCGTAATCTCAGATGGGATTATCATGTACTTAGAATTACAAAAAATATAAAGAAACTAGTGTACAAATTTTATGTTTTGAGAGAGATATTAAGTAAAAAGTTGTTGTTGTGTGTGTATAAAGCCCTTATTGAATCTTTAATTCGATATGGTATAGTGGTGTGGGGTGGTCTGTATCAAAATTCCTTAAAGCCTTTAAATGTAGTTCAAAATTACATTCTTAAGATTATATTTCGAAAAAACAGGCGATATACTACCAGGCTTTTATATTCAGAGGACATATTGGATGTGAGAGGATTATATTGTCTGTCAACATGATCATTTATTAAAAAATCTACTAAATTTAAACAAACTATAAACCACATCTATGAAACTAGGTCTAAGGTCAGTGAACAATTGGAGATGCCAGTGAACAATACATCAAAAAAATTGAAATCTTTCTCTTATTTAGGTCCCAAAATGTATAACTTGCTTCCCCTAGAATTGAGATCCCTGCCAAGACTGAAAAAATTCAATAATAGTTGTAGGATTTTTATTTTTAAATATTTACATAAATTTAAAGCTCTATTTCAATAGGATAACATCTATATTTATAAGGTTTGCTAAAATAAGAAATTATATTTGTTGTTGATGTAATTTTTAAATTTTTATTTGTACAGCTTTAGCATGAGGTTAACTGTATTCTCAATATAAATTCAAAGATAATACTTGTGTACATACAAGTGTTCATTCACTTAGGTGCAATTTCCAGTTATTAGGCTCCTATTTAGATTATATTTATTACAATATGTATGACATTTGTTACCTTATGTTTAATAAATAATAATTTGAATGTCTTCTGAGAGGTCATCCAATAGAATTTAAAAAGTTAAGATACAAAAGTGTAAGTTATTTCTTCTAACGTAACTAACATTTTGACAATTTTTATACATAATTCCTCGAAAACAGTTGAGTTTAGATATAAGATATTGACACAAAATATGTTTAAAATATTGCAGTGATTTAAAAAATGTAACAATATATGTGTGTTACGCCATAACTCATACACAGATTAAGGCAAAATTAAAACGTCATTACCAAAAGATCCGGAGACTGAACTTTTTGTTTGTTATTACATTTATATTAAACACGTATAGATTAAGGAGTACAGCCCAACAATAGATATGTAAACACTTTTTTCTAATCTGGACAAATCACTAATATGTCAAACCCCTTGCATTTAATTGTCTGGATTAAAGAGGTGGTACTACGTGGATTTTTTCTTAAAAATTTTTGTTATGTATGCAAAACTTATTTATAATACTACTGTTATTATTTTAAGTTCTTCTATAATGTTGGATTTATGTGGCTTTTGTTCAATAAAGGTTTAGTTTTGCCTTTAAATCTTTAACTCCCTTGCTAAGGTGGTTAACTTTAAGAGCACAGTTTTATTTTTTTTTTAATAACTGAAAATATTTGACTTAATTCATGGCTAGCTCTTCTAGGTTAGTAAAGTCATTTTACCTCAGAATCAAATGTTAATTATAAAATTAAATAATGAACTTTTGCTTTATTTGCCTTGCCAATTTCTCACCGATTTGAACACACTAGTGTGCAAAATGATTTACCTTTTGCACTATTGTGTAAAGTTGTTTTTCTTAAGAACATTGGTACAATAATTAATTCAATTAAATAAGGCAAACATGTATTGTATTTTAATAAATTTAAAACAGAACCTAGTGGCCCCACTTGTGTTCCTATTGCATGTAATATCCCCAGCTTATTTCTTGAATGTTGTAACAAATAAGTTTCCAGTCCAGATTGGCAAATTAGTCAATACTATTAAAGAGATAAGTACCAAATCAATGTTTAATTTATTCAATTTGCAATTTATGAGTAAAAAATTAAGAGGACAAAATCATTGAGATCCAAACTATAATAGTATCAAGTGCAATCAGTTGAACTTGTTGTTCATCAGCTTCCTCAATAACCGAGTCAATAACACACTTAATAAATGGCAGCTCTTGAAGCCTAATATAAATTTTCTAATAAATATACTGGTTGTCATTTACCTACTTACTAAGTATTAAAGAACAATTACAATTATCCCTATGAACAAAGCCACCTATAACCATACAATATACTAGAAATTAGACTCTAAGTACGGCACTTGTATACTGAAATGATGTAAAATAAAAATAAATAAAAAACTAAAATACAAAAGAAATATACAAAGCGCCCAAAAATGTATGTAATATATATGAAACGTTTTTATTATTCATTTCTTACAAAGAAATAAATAGGAAATTTTATTTTTAAAATCCACTTTTCTTGTTTTTAAACACCCTGTATATCTTCAAGAATAAAATTTTCTGACAAATGAATAATAAAAAAATTTCCATATGTTGACTCGGTTGAAGACCTACTTCTTTGGACACATTGTATATAAAAAAAAATTTAAACATTAAAAAAGAAATACTAAACATTAAAACTAGTATCCCTTACACTTCTGTTGAACTGTAAGTATGATCTAAATCTAAACGATCTATAATCAATGCTTAAATAATTAGATTTTCAATATAGAGTAAGTGTAAGTGTAGGGATCGAAAGCCAGATACTTTAACTGTGACTTTGCTTGATATCGTAGGTGTTCTGAGGGTCACATTGAATCTCACCTCCTGACAGTTTACAATGAATTAAAAATACAATGAATGAATATATGAATAAACAGATTTATTACTGTCAGAATTTTGTATTTAACAAATATCTCTCTTTTAAATAATTATTACTAAGGTCTGGCTATAAAATTCCCAAAATACAATAGCATTTGATGCCGAGCAACTAAGCTCCATCAACACCACCCTAACCAGAATGATATTATCTTAATCTATAGTATTGAAGCTTTCGCAACATAACTCTATGATTAAAGCAATTGAATGATTTAGAAAAATCACATAATTGTATCGCAAGGGCCTGGACCCTCATTGATGTTGAGATATACAGTTTTAAGCAGGGAAAACATAGAAGGCTCTTCACCATTAGGAATTGCAACAGTCTTGTTTTGACAAATTTTTCAATAACTTTTGAGAGAGTTGCCTTATAGTTTTAAAGTTACTATTATAGTTTGCACATTCAATAATACCCTCTAGATTACCTCTAACTATCTAACTACTCATCAAGACCTCTGGTTAACCCGACCCCAAAAATTTTTAAACAAAAAAAAGCATTCTGCAGGATTGGATGGTGTTTCCCTTAGATTGTTGGAGAACTTACTAAAGGTGGTTTTACAAGCTCTTGCAATTATCAACTTATATCTCTTTTTGTAACTCTTTCGAAGATGATTGCAAAATTAGTCAAAACAAGATTGTTGCAATTTTAAATGTTGAACCGCCTTCTATGTTTTCCTTGCTTGAAAGTGTATACCTCAAAATTATTGAGGGTCTGGCTCTTGAAATAGTATTCTGTGATTTTTCTGAAGCATTCAATTGCATTAATCATAGAGTTCCTCTGCAAAAGCATTAATACTATGGAATAAGAGATGTCACACATACATTGTGTTAACCTGTTTGTACTTAGTACTGTATTAGGCCAAGATTCATGGCTTTCTTTTAAACAACTTAACTTCTTAGCCCTACCAGCATATCTTCTGACCAGACCACAATATCACAACTGCAAAATTTGGATTGCTGCATACAGTGTACTGGTCACATGCTATCCGAGTAATATGTTTGGCAGAACAAATATGGGTAATGTTTTCCCAGTTGTTGCTTTCAGACACATTACTTATAGAGAGATGAGAGACCGCATAAAAAAATTAAAAATAAAAATAGTTTTGACTGTTATAATCTCAACTCAAAGTTACTGAAGTTCATCAGGGAACATATATTATATGCATGGACTGATATTATAAACAAATTTTTAGATTATGGTGTTTTTCCCAATACTTTAAATATAGCAAAGGGAGTATCTGTATCTAAGGATAAAAATACAGCTGATTCCAAAAGTTTTTGAATCAGTTTTAAAGCCACAAATAAATGGTTTGTCATCTTTATGTATAAACATCTACATCAAGAGAATTTTCATCCAGACAGAACATTAGTAGGTCTTGTATCATGACCCACGTGTTGATGTTTCTAACTTATTTTTTGACTTCTATTATAACTTTAAAGTGTATTTGATGATAACAGTTCATAATTTTACTTAATTTTTAACGAAGCTGATGAAAACAGAGGAAACTAGTACTTCTATTAGTAATGTTACTGCATGGTAAATTATGTCTTTTATTATTTTTAAATACTACTTCAATGGCTACTGTTACAACCTGATGATAAATTATATATTTTGTTTTTATGTAGGTATTTATTGAGTGTGAAGTTTAGGGCTACTATTATAGATGAACATTTTCTGCAGACAAGTAAATATCACTGGAGTGTATATTCACATATAAAAAAAATCAAAATAACTTTAAAAGTTCACATTAAAGATTGTATAATTAATCTCAATACAAGATTTTTATTTTAGCTTAAACGTACATCCAGACTTGGGGAAAGTAGGTTACACAAGCCCAGGAGCAAAACATTTTGAAATGCACTAAAATAAAAACAACTTTGATATGACTCCTGTCCAAAAACTATTCTAGGTAGCTATCTAGGAAACTTTTAAGGCTTGTTTAATTTACTTTCATTGTTAAATTCCTTGATGATTGTTTGAATTTGATAATTATTGACAATAAACATTAATTAACTGAGGATCAAGTAGAAGTTATAATTTTGCCTTGGGAAATGGACATTACTATTTTAATTTCTAACCACTAACCTGCGCTTTTCTTTAGGGGCTTTAGGTTTTGTATCCATTATTACGAATCATGTACGTCTTAGACACTGCCAAGGAAGTACAACAAATCACTTGAAAGCACAAAATCACTTAAAACACACGGGACGAATCTCTTCGAATATTATTATCTTTTCACTCCGAGAATGACGATTGACGTTTGTCGGATTGTCGGTCAAACGCTAATGCAACGTTTACACTAGACAAAAATATTCTCACTAAAATTTATCTGAGGTCAGCTGTTTGTATGAACCGTGGCACAACGGTATGAACGAATAAAAAATACTGCAAGTACTTACTTTAATCGAATTGACAATTTGTTTGGCCTCTAGTCTCTAATAGTAAAATGGTAAACTGAAGTTCATATACAGTGTGTTTAAGGTTTATGGATTGTTTCTCGAAGAGGAAAATACAGAATTTTATTTGCATATTTACCGAAAGTACTCTAATATTCTTACACATTTTTGTATAGGGAGTGCAAACAATATTAAAATCGGGGTCCCCGTAAATGCGCACGCAGGTGCCACTCTAAAGGGCCGTCAAACCGGAGGTTTGAAGCTGAGTTGAAAAAAACATAAAATTAGCATTTATTTTTATACAACCCGAATTTTAAATGTTTAAACAATTTGCAACAAACAAGGCACTAAAAATTTCCTACTGAACAATGGCGTGCCGAGTTTTTAGGCCCCCCCGCAACACTTTCCTTGGGCCCCCTGCTTAATGTCTTAAAAAAAATAAGTAAACAAAAAATTTCATAAATTTATTGACAAAAACCGTAACACAAAATAAAAAATAACTCTATTAAAAAAAAAAGAAATAAAAAAAAGTACGAACAATATACATTTTAGGATTAATAGGTAAACTAATAAACACAAAACAAAAACTAAACATTAAAAAATAACTGCTGAGGTTACAGGAAGGACAATAATTGGAATGCAGAACACAAAATAAAAATGTTGAAAAAACTGTTTTAAACGCAGTAAATCTTTTATCTAGCTGATTTACTATTACATCTAAATACGCATTAAGTGCTGTCACTTCCAAAATGTTTCTTAGGGTTTATATATTACGTTATCTTATTATTATTAAAATTTCCAATGTATCCGATGGTCGCATAAATTGCGATATGCGTGGTTTTTTTTAATTGTGGAAGAAATATTTATTTAAATTCCCTGTTTAATTTGGGGGCCCCCTATTAGCCGGAGTTTGGCGCGCCGCGGGCCCTTTAGGCACGCCACTGCTACTGAAAAAAACGTGATTCCATCCATCTAATATTGGTTCCATATTATCAATTAGGACATACCTATGTCTTTATATTAGCCTATTTTAAAATAATACACAAAAAATTAATAGTTAATAATACCAACAACATATAATTATATTGCAAAAGTCTGCGTACAACTAGGTTTACTTTAGTTTAATTAAGGCTAGTATTAAATTAGTATTTCGTAGGCCATCCCTTTGAGTCAATTACTGCCTGTAACCTTCGAAGTTTTGATTCTACTAGTTTTCTCGTAAAATTTGGGCTAATATTATTCCGTTCCAATATCAGTAATTCTCTCAGTAGTTCTTTACTGGTAATATCATGTTTTCTTAATTTTCGCTCAAGTTTCGCCGAGAGATGCTCGATCGGATTCGGTGATTGTGGTGGTGTCTCCAAATAGTGGGAACAGTCATAATTATACATTGTTTTACTATATACGCTGTATGTTTTGGATCATTATCCTGTTGGAAAATAAAAATTATGTTGCAATCCCAACTTTTCTGCACTCTGATTTAAGTTGTTTTGTGAAATATCCAGATAAACCTGGTTGTCCATAATGCCTTCAATCAAATGCAGATTTCTGGTCCGGTTGCAGACATACAGTCCCATACAAGTATCGCACCCCCTTCAAATTTTCTTCTCCATACCCTTCTTCTCTTCCATCGGAACCAAAAACATTGAATTTACTCTCATCAGAGAAAATTACTTTTTTCCAAAAGTTAAAATCCTTGTTTACATGTTGTTTAGCAAAATCTAAACGCTTTTTCAAATTTATTTCGAAAACGTACGGTTTTTTCCTAGCAACGTGTCCTTATATTTAGCATCATGGAGTGCCCTGGAAATATAATTCTCCAGTTTTGTTGATAATTTGGACAGACTAACACTAGGTTCTTACCGCACTTCTCATAGTATAAACTTTTTTTGAGCGTCTTTTATTTTTGTAGGTCGGCCGGTTCTTGGTTTATTTTGCGAAATATTATTTCTTCTAAAATTTTCTATAACGCGCTGCACAGTTGATCGGCTTATTCCGATTGTCTTCGCACTCTTCGCTATGTCCCCATATGATTTTTCTTAATTTTATTATAAATTGTTTTTTAGTAATTGGTAATAACTCTCTCACAGTTTAAAGTTTACTTTTTAACAGTTTACTGAACCTCATTTGTGCCAAATAGCTTTTCAATTAACTAAGAGATCGCAAAAATACGCTACATGCAGTCAACGCCTACTAGGTAATTTATTTCAAGCAAATTGACAAAGGCGTTAATGCACGCAGACTTTTGCAATATGATACCTACATTGTTATTAATATAGACTACTCGTATTTTTCTTAATAAACAAAAACATTTATGTGAATTATTTTAAAATCAGTCATCCATGTTCCATAATAAAATAACAAGTTGTTTTATTGAATTTTTTTTGGTAAATATAGTCATTTATTGTGTCATATAACGGCTGTTAGCAGACATTTGCAAACAGCGTTGCCACAGGAAATTTAAGAATTTCGGTAGAATTGCTCGGAGATTTTCGGTAGATTTCGTAAAATTTTCGGTAGATTCCTATTATTGAAATTATAAGGTCTTATTAAAAAAAAACACGCACACATTTTAAATATTTTTATTACATTAAAAAAACAATAGAAAAAAATAAAGTTAAAACAAACTATATAATATATCAGTCAATAAGAGTATGATCCAGAAACACTTATATAGGTATAACAACATAAAAACAAAAAAATAGTGATTACAAACGTATCCCTATACTTAGTCATCAGATTCTGATCCAGAATCATTATTAAATTCAGCTTTATAAAGGGCGGCTCTGTCATCCATCGTCATTAAGTGTTTTTTATTAATTTCAAAATTATGACAGTTATACTTTCGAAAATATCTTCTCGTGTGGAGAAGTCCGGAGATAGTGTCTGTCCCCAATTTATTTCGCTGCTTTGTTTTCGTTAACGTTATATCAGAAAAAATTCTTTCAACATTGGCCGATGAGTGGGGGAGACACAATAAAGTAAACACATAATCTGTCAAAACTTTAAACATTGGTGTGCCATCACCCGATTTCATATCTTTAACTTCTTGCCAGAAAGGCAGAAGTTCGTTTGAAAGTGATTGGATTGGAGTGTTGCGCAACAATCGCCATTCTGTATCCAATAATTGTAAATTTTGTTCCTGAAACATTTTCGTCATGACTGCTACATCAGTAATAGACTGGATTGCACCAGATTTGACGACTGTTGGGTCCAAAAATTAAATTTAGACAGAGGATTGTTCTTTAAAGGAAATCTCTTAGTTATTTGGGTACAAGATTCTACATAAAAATCTAAACATCGAACTCGAAATAAATTTAACTGGTCTGCGGGAATTTTATTTTCAGATATAGTTTTGAATACATTTGCACCACAATACATGTCTTCAAGTGGAATAAAATTTGATGGATTTTTAAAGTCAACGTTTTCGAGAGGAGTGCTGGTTAATATATTTCGTTTTATAAAACAATCAAAAATTGTTCTTAAAATAGTTGTTATGTTTTTATAAACTATATGAATTTTTGGAGACTCCGATTGCATTTCTTTGTTTAAGTTCGTGAAAAATGGCAAAACGAATTCCAAAAACTGCAAAAATAATTTGGTAGTGGGATCGTTCAGTTTAACTAAAATGTTTTCAGCTGCAAGTAGATCATTATTAGATACAGCATCAGTGAAATATAATTGTAAGGCGCCATACTGTTCTAAAATCCTAACAACAACAGAATGTACCGATAACCAGCGTGTTTGTGCTGGATGTAATATTTTATGGATTTTGACGTCACAGAAAATCTAAAATTGTGAAAGTTCAGATGTTCGTTTTGGACTTGACCCAAAATAATTGTAAATATCTCGGGTCAAGTCCTCAACAAACCTCGGAAGTTTCTGGTAGGCATATGCCGCGCACAAATGGAATGAATGACATATACATTTAATTGTATATAAATTAGGGATATCTTTTTTTAACATAGATTTTAATGAATTATGTTCGCCCATCATTACATTTGCGCCGTCAGATGCAAACCCAATCAAATTAGTTTTATATATATTGTGCTCATTAAAAAAATTAATACGGGTATAAATGGTATTAGCGTCAGCTGCTGAAAGTTCAATCAGTGCAAGAAAATCGTCTCTTATATTAAAATCTACCACACGCCTTACCACTAAACATAGATGCTTCTTATTGCTTATATCGGTAGATTCGTCAGCAATTAAGGAGAACTTATTTTCCTTGAGATGGACGCGAAGTTCCTGGAAACTGTTGTACCCCAGAACATTCTTGACGATTGCTGTCGACTTTGTTCTTCCACAAGCCAACCCTTTTGCAATTTCTGAGTCATCACAGACTTTGGCTACTACTTTTACTAAGTGGTCCATTACTGCGAATGGCAAATGATGTTCAGCAATGAATGCACTTAGTCGTATTTCTCCTAAAAAAATATAAATTTTCAGCAAAAAGCAAAAATTTTGTAAAAAAAAAACAGTTACTATATACCTTCTTTGACTCGATTTTCCAATTTATGTTTTACGCCTGTAAAAGATGTTATCTTTGGTTGTATATTTGGCTGAATAGAAACGCATTTTTTTAAATGCGCTTTTCCATTTCTGTGCTTCATTAGGGCATCTTTACCGCTTCCTATATTAATATCTTTATTACATGCGATACATTTAGCGAAACTTTTGCCTTTGGAACTTTTTGTCAACCATCCTTTAAACTCTGCAATATTCTGCCATTCTTCTTTAAAATGTTGTTCATATTTCCTTTTTTTTCTAATATTTCTGCTTGTTCCTTCGCCTCCACTGTCACTGTCACT
This sequence comes from Kuschelorhynchus macadamiae, assembly GCA_030620095.1. Lineage (NCBI taxonomy): Eukaryota > Metazoa > Arthropoda > Insecta > Coleoptera > Curculionidae > Kuschelorhynchus > Kuschelorhynchus macadamiae. The sequence goes on from JAUTXW010002010.1 coordinate 91,744, forward strand.
ATCTGAATCACTCATTATTATTTATAAAAAAACTCTAATCTCTATCTCTAATACTCTCTAATCTTATAAAAAAACGAAATACATAAATCTATAGCCAAATATTTGTCGCTGTAAATCACCGAAATTAAAAACGCTCGTCGGGGAATTACCGCGGAGTTGGTGCACGGTTCCAATCCGACGTCGCATGTTGCCATCGCCACACCAAGACGCAGATATGCTTTCTTTATTTATCGCATCTTTAAAGAGCGAGAGAGAACGCGTATGATAGGTATAATATTGACGCGGCGTAGAAAATATTTATAATATAATTACATATTAACAAATACGGTATTTAGTAATTATTTTAAATATTTATGTATACAGTCTAAGTGGTTTGTAATTTTATACTTCGATCATTTCGGTATAAAACCACAAAATATCGCTTTGACAAATTTTCGGTAGATTTGTATTTAAATTCGGTATTTCGGTAGACGGCGTCCAAATTCGGTAGATCTACCGAAATTTCGGTAGCTGTGGCATCACTGTTTGCAAATCACTGTATGTACTACGCAGATCATGTAGTGCCCTGTTATATAAAGATGCAGATAAATTACTTTTTCTAAATTAATTTATTTTCTATTAAAATTTGCTCCTAATTCTTTTTTAGCTTTTTTTCCAGCTGGTAGCCTTGTTACAGGGATAGTTAAAATTAATATCACAAGTCGATAAACTTCAGATCATAATGGACTAATGATTTGCTTAATAAGGTCTTGAATGTCATAAAACAGATGTTTATATTTTTTAATTGAATCCGATTCATTCATGTTGCGAGTTTGGCTGCTATCCATACTGTACGTGATTTTTCATATATTGAATTACAGGAGTTTTCATCCTGAAGCTGATTTAATGGTTTATTCAAAGCGTTTATTTGTGAAGAAATGCATAAATACCGTCAAACGGGGTGAAGCGGATCAAAATTTCGAGTATTTTGTAAATGTACTAATGATGGGTACCGAATAAAATTCTGAAAAAAATATATGTTATAGCTTTGTTATTTAGCTACACGATAACGTTTTTTAAAAATTTTTATCTCAATAAATTTTTGAGATTTTTTTAGTTAAATACTGATCCGCTTCACCCCTCATGTGGGGGTGAAGCGGATCAGTCGCGAATTTTCATGTAACATTCACTTTAGACCCGCTATGGGTGAAGTGGATCACAAAAAAAGGTAGAAATACCAACATGGATTTAATAAAAAAAAAAATTAAATTAATAATAAAAGACAAAAATATGCTTATCTGTTTATTTTGAAAGTGCAAATTCTTAAACGCTAATATTATTAAGAAATCACACAACTATAGGAACCTTTGTTACTATAAACTAACTAGAGTAATAACTTAAATATAATTTGAACCAAATAAAACAAATGAATGTATATAATAAATTTGTTTTTTTATCACAATGCAATCTACATATATTGTGATAAAAAAACAAATGTATTCTTATTCTAAATTAAAATCCTGCATATTCTGAAAAACATATGTTCCTCTTCGGCCTAATTTTCCCAAAACTTTCGTAACTATTTGTTTTTTATTGATTAGGGAAATGTCTGAGACGTCCGGGAACACAAAAAAAACTTGTTTTTCAGTTTTTTTCTTTCTCAGCGCATTAACAGAATATTCTTGTCCATTTATAGCTTCAATTTTGGCTATAAACAGCCTATCTCTTTTATTTGTTTTATATTTTACAATGACAAAATCGCCAACTTTAAAATGACATGATATCAGATCGTCTCGAGAACAACCTGGAGTTTGTTCGCCTAGTTCTGCATGATCAAGAATTTGGTCTGGAAACCTTTGATCTAGGTCCAATTCTTCTTCCTGGTCTATTCCCCTTTCTATTGCCTCGATTTCTAGTTCTTCTTCTAACTGGTCGCTCATTATTGTCGGTAAAAGATCAGACACTGAAACACTTTTACCTGTTGGTACACTTAATTTTTTCCCCCGTTTTGAAGCTTCTCCACTTCCAGTTCTCATTTGGCTTAGATGGTCAACAATTGTGCTACACCAAGCTCTTTCTATTTGCTGTTCTTCTTGTCTTTCTTCGGGCCTTGCTCTAAGATGTCTAATTTTTTTTAAAACAGCGTCTGGCTGAAATGGTGATATGTCACATGCCTTAAATCCTGCTAATGTATTGGCTTCTGATCTTTCACCAACAATTTTTATAGTGTCATTCAATAAACGTGGAAAAACAGTCTTGGTCAGGACACCCCGATTTTTTAATTTCCATTTTTCAAGCACACTACGCCAAGCAGCTTTAAATGGCCGAAAGTAAGCTACATCCAACGGCTGTAGCATATGTGTAGAATTTGGTGGCAGCAAAACAAATTTTATATCATTATTTTCACATTGTTGGACAACATTTATAGTTAAATGGCTGTTGAGGTTGTCGCCAATCATAACTTTTGGCCCATCCAATGATCGCAAGTATGGCAAGGCAATTGTTAGGAACCATTCTTGAAACGAGTCACTGTCAAACAAACCATTAGTTGTTCGGCCATATCTCGATCCAGGATAGCCTCCTTCCATCCACCCTAGATATAAATGTTTGGCCTTGTACACCACGTAGGGTGGAAGAAGTGTGCCATCTCCAGCAACGGCAAACATTACACTTGTACTCGATTTTGAAGTGTCAATTATTCGGTGTGCATGCTTAATACCACGTTTTACTACAACTCTGACTGCCCGTGGATCGTCAGCAAGATTAGTTTCGTCAAAATTAATTATATTTGAAGGAGGCGCATCTTCAATTGTTTGTCTCAGATTGGAAAAATAGTCCTCCACAGTTTCGTATGATACAGCAGCCCTCACTCTCTTAGTATTTTCTGCTAATTTTAATGTTAAATTTGGATGCCTTAACATAAAGCTTTTGAACCAGTCGTTGCCGGGAAGATTGTCCTTAAAGCGCTTTTCTCTCTTGCCGCACATGTTTAAAAATTGCTGTACCATAAATCGTACGTCGTAACTTTTAAGAGGAAATCCCCAGTCGGCGCATAACAACAATACTTGAACCAACTTATTTTCTTCCTCGTCGTTTAACACTTTTTGACCACCATATTTGCCCATTGCCCTACCGTGAATTCTCCTATTTAAAGTTGTAAATGGAACTCCATAATTTTCAGAGGCTTGCCGCATACTCATCCGTCTCTCGCGAACCGCCGCCACTGCTCTTTCTAAATATACTGGGTCATACGTCCGGTTAGCCCAAACCCCCAACTTCTTTACATATGTTCTCGGCATTTTAAAAAATCTAAAATGAAAAATATTCTTATAAATATTATATTGTTAACAACCCCAAAATTTGTACCTCTATGTATCTTTTTACACGTAATACCCCTATTGGCTCTGGGTATGTTGGGTTGCATACAGTAAAAAAAACTAAAGTAAGTGGTTAGCTGTCTTTCTGTTAAAAAGGGTCATCTATTTTTATAAATGAAAGTATAAATATGTGTAATAAATTACAAAAGGAAGGGGGGGGGGCAAATACAGGATTCGGTTTGCTATTGATTATTATAACTAATAAATATTCACTTCAATCTTATTGCTATAGTTTCATGTAACTAAAAGTATAGTTTAATATCATTATTAATAAATATTGCTTCTACAATCAAGTGATCCACTTCACCCCCTAAAATGTAATTTTTAGGTAAAACAGCAAATCAACATTAAATTAAAAAAAATAATGTCAAACCAGAAATAGGGATGTGTTTAAAAAGGACTAATTTTTATATATATATTAATACTAAAACATTGTAACACCATTCACTTCTCATGTGTAATAGTTTGTTTTCAGATTTTGCAAATTCCCGAAATTTCACGCCTAAATTCAATAAAATACAACGAGAAACTCACCTGTTATTTAACACTCTTTACGCGACACTAGCTCGACGTATACTGCCCGCTATCAGTGTTGCCGCTGTCCTTATTAAAATCGTACTGACATCTGACCTGTAATTATACTAAAATTTCCCATCATTGTACTAAATTAGTCCTTGAGAAAACATGAATTCTATATTTGACAGTTATTACTTTTTCTCGATAAATAGAGTGCATAACCAGGTGCACATTTAGACTTTCGTCTAGTGATGGGGGCTTAACATTTAGGTAGGGCAATAATACACTCTGCTTTTTTTGCCGTCAATATATGTATTATTCAACTCAAACATTGTATATTATTAAATAATTTTGTCATATCAAATATACGTACAAAATACATAAAAAAGAAAATATGTTAACATAACTAAAATACTAAAGTAAATATAAATATTAAAATAATAATTTCAGGGAGGGGGGCATTCTAAATTCAAGTTTATGTGACTCAAGTCCTTCTTCACTAGAAGTGGAGCTAGAATTTAGGTCGGTATCTGGCGCTAATGACCTAGTTGCAGGACGAATATTTTCAAAATTCCATTTTGATATGGATCCCTCAAATGAAACACTTTGCTTAATATGTAAAATATTAGAGCAGGTTGTTACTGTCATTCTATTTCTAATTTTATTAACTATTATATTTTCTTCTGAAAAAATTCGTTCTGCTGTTGCTGAAGAATGCGGTAAAGATAGGACTATTTTTACTATCTTCATCAGGTTTTTGAACATTGGGTCATTGTTTTCATTTTTTGTCTCGTTTATAATAGACCAAAATTTCTGTATATCTACATTAACAATATTTTTAAATTCTTCTCGAATTGATATACTTTGCCATTCGGTGTCTATTTCCATCAAATTCCAATTTATATTGGGGAAAAGTTCTAAAACGTTTGGTGCTATCGACATGATATTTCCGAAAACAGCAGCTTTTGGAGTGAATTGCTGTGCAAATAATAAATATTTATTGTTAAAATCGAATCTTGATTTCACTTGCTTACAAAACTCTGCATAGAACCCCAAACAATTTACCTTAAAAGACTGCAAATCGGCGTTGTTAATTTGTGTATTCGCTTCAGCTAAGAAAATATTTACCATTGTGCCACAGTAAACCGAATCAATATCCAAAAAATTGTGAGGATTTGTCAGGCTTATTTCTTTGGCTGCATACTTATTTAAAATTTCTGGTTTAATAAATGCTTTTAAAAACAATGTGTGCATAGTTAAAATTCTATCTAGTAGTAGAGGAACCTTACTACTTTCACTCTGTAACTCCAAGTTACATTTTGTAATAATGTTTAGGACGTGAGACAAAAAATACATATATAACTTAGTCACAGGATTTCTCAAATGCGCCAAAATGGAAATAGCAGCTGGTAGACGGTCTTCTAAGGCTTCCCGTTGAAAAAATAAAATGAGTGATTGCCAGTGCTCTAGTATTCTGTCCACAACACGCTGTAAAAAAAGAGATTAAATGTTTGCATTGATTTTTTAACAACATAATAAAGTTACCTGCCTGCCGTGACAACCATCTGGTCTGGCTAGGATATAACATGAGATGAGGTTTTTCTTCGGCAAATATCTGACATTCTTTCAGTTCACTAATTCTTTTGCTACTGTGTGAAAAACAGGAATATATATTTCTGGTGAATTGCTCAATATCTTCTGGTATTTTCTTTCCAGCTGCAGAGGCACACAAGTGAAGCGAATGACAACTGCAGCTCTGGACTACTATATTTGGACAAAACTGGCGTAGTCTGTCTTGGACTCCTCTGACATTCTCGTAGGGAATATTATAAAAATCTAACAATCCTCTTACACTTTGACACAACCCTTGTGCAGTTGCATCTTGAACCTCTATCAATTTAAAGAAAACGTCTTTGACCACATCTTTTTTCCAGTACCTAGCAATAACTACTAAATTTTTCTTTAAACTAACTGATGTGGATTCATCTATTATAATTGAAAAATATGATTGTTTTAACTCTTGGGCAATGACGGATTCCAAAGCTGGTCCTAATGATTTATTTATTATTTTTGTTGCTTTGGTACGTTTAATATGTAATGATTTAGCAATCATTGAATCATCATAAATGTTGCTATTAACTTCTACTAGATCTCCGATTATATTCATAGGTAAATTTTTTGCGCAAAGGAAAGCACACAACTTTTCTTCGGCCTGTTTAATTTTTTTGCTTAAATGCTGCTTCTCTTTGTTATTTTGTAGCATTTCTGTCATTTTTGGAGTGGATTTTAGTGCTGCTATTTTTTTTTGATGAAAAGTTGTTTTTTCATGGCGTTTTAGATGGAAACCAGCACCGCTTATAGCCATACTGCACACCTTACAAAAGTTTTTTCCATCTTTATTTTCTACCCAAGCATAGGCCTCCTGCCAAGCGGAACGAAATTTCTGGACATATTTTTTCTTGCTAGGACCTGGTCCCAATCTCGATTCCTCAATTGATTCGGATTCGGAATCTACGTCGGAATTGGTCGGAATTGGTTCCTCAACAGTTTTACTCGTAGATGGCGTTGATGATTGAGCAACAGAAATGGAAGAAGATTCTGGCTTCCGTTTTGGGGTATTCTTTAAAGACAGATTTTTTTCAGGCTCTTTTTGTTCATTGTCATTTTTTTTTGTGGACGTTGATTTTCGAATCAAAAATCTAAAGGAAAATCTTTGTCAATCCTAGTTATGTTACTATGAAATTTCAAAAACTACGGGTTTTCTAGTTTTCCCTTAATAATTTAAAATTGCACGCAAAAAAAATAAATGAACATTATTTAAGAACCTATAATAATATTATGCATATTACGCACTTATGAGCATTTTTATTCTTGTTTGGATGTCAGTGAAAAACCCGTGATTTTTTTAAAACGTGATTATGACACAAGTAGGTAGATATTTGTTTATAAATCGTATATCGTATTGCTACACTGTATGACACAACGAACACAACTATGTATTCACACCCCCCGTCACAATTCGTTCTCAATCAGTCAAACTGCTTTTGGTATGGTTTTAAAGTTTAATTAAATTGAGATATAGATAGTAAATTTAAAAACTGGCCAAAAACCTTTATAGAAATATTAAATATTGATATTACCTTAGTAACAAATCCTATTGTAGTAACTATTTTTTTTAACACAGTGACACACACAAAACTTGCTTTTTGCTCGACTTTATCTATCACCCCGTATATTATAATATATAATTATGTAATTTTTGAGATATTTATTTGTAATAATATTATTATTAGATAATAAATTGATGAATTAGTTAAATTAAAGTGTTAAACTTACTTGTCCATTGCTATTGCTTTATTATCGAAGTTAATACGATTGTCTAAAACTGAGAACGATATATACGGTAATACGACCCGGTAATGACACTGACCCAGACACTGATAACAGAAAAAACAAACAAGCTGGCTGGATCAACCTGGGATTCCCATAAAACAGTACACAATTTAAAACAAACCCAACCAAAACAAAATTTTGACGTCGCGCAATCTTTCCAGTGTCCTTTACAGTAAGCTTCACTTCACAGTAATCTGAATCTGCTAGTGCTATGCAACCTTCAAAACAAGTAGAGATGGGAATAAAAATCGATGAAAGCGGTTCCAGTGGATAAAAATATATGGAAGAAAAAAATTTAAAATTGTACTAAATATGAAAGAGAGGTACAGACGTACTAAACTGTAATGAATCGTACTGTATCTAGTACAATTGTACTAAAAACGGCAACACTGCCCGCTATCAGTTCGACCGGTTAGCGCGCTTCCCAGAGTGGGAGGAAACTTGTTTCCCGCCAATATTTGAAATTTGGTGTCCTTGATCCACTTCACCCCGTTTGACGGTACATTTCTGAATAACTTAACCGAAAATCCTGAGAATTATATCAGTAATTAAAAAAATATTATTGTTATCCCAATAATATGGTCGTATCTACAAATGACGTACGTCAAAAGCAACCGATATTTTGAATATAATCATTGTATAATAACTTAAAGCGAGCGTTTTCTACTAGTACAACCTACCTTACCTTACTGTGCTCATTTTTTGACATAAACTGACAAAATCCAACATATTTTGAATACGATATTTCTTTAGATTATTGGTACAATTTAATCTAGAAAACAAAATTGAAGTCAGAGGATCATACTTTTTTATTTTGCCTGCTAATAATCTGGGTATGATTCTCTTATACGGAAATGTTGAACGTTTTTCTTTACTACGTAATATCCTTATCTGGGGCACTGGTTTATCCTCGATGAGAATTTCTCTTTTGTCATCGTCCAGGCGTCATCAAAAGGGTTATTAATAAAGACGATATCGTGAATCGGGTTGATAGTTCACCACCAGATAATATATCATAAATTATTGATGCCGCCCAAATAGAAATATATATATATATATATATATATATATATATATATATATATATATATATATATATATATATATATATATATATATATATATATATATATATATATATATATATATATATATATATATATATATATATATATATATATATATATATATATATATATATATATATATATATATATATATATATATATATATATATATATATATATATATATATATATTATATTATATATATATATATATATATATATATATATATATATATATATATATATATATATATATATATATATATATATATATATATCATTCCGGGTGTATATCCGTTCACTTCTGTCGTTCTGAAAAGAACATTTTTGCTGACGTTTTGCCAAAATCACATTTAGCATTTTCGAAGCTTTCCTTCTCGCGTCCGAATAGAGACTGAAGTGTTAGCGATTGCGAGCTTCCTTTTATACCCCCACCCGGGGCCGTGGTACTCCGTGGTTTTCCAATTTGATTTTGTATTTCCAAGTAGTTTATCTATGGTTATTTGTGGTTTGTGTAATGTTTATATGTTGGGTTTTCTAAGAATTTTTCCGATTATGTCTGTTGTGCCCTTTACATATGGTAAGATTACTTGTCGTCTTCCTGGTTCATAATGGTTACACAAAGCATAGAGTCCCCGAACAACGAACACCAAACATTATATACCCCGTATATAATAAAAAACGTACGAAATGAGTTTGCAAACAGACTGTTTTATTGTCAGGAATACAAGGACAACATTTTGAAAACTTGCCGAGATAAAGGATCATAAAGGTTAGTTAAAATAGGGTCATTTTACGCATAACTCAAGGCAACCATTGTATATATATATATATATATATATATATATATATATGAGTTTTTAAACATTTATGGATTTTCTATCAACAGCCACAACAATGTCAGAAAGTATGCCTTGCTTTATTATGACGGCCAGACGTAATCAAAGCCTACTATAAAAAAAACAGTAATTTTGGTTTTTAGAGATTAAGGAAAAAATCCAATATGGTGTCGACGTCCATAAGAAATTTGAAAATACGTAAATGTATCTCAGAAATAGGGAAAGCCGACATTTTCGATTTACCTGTCTCAGATTCTTCTAAAAAAAAGTGTCTTAATTGTATTTGGTGAGCAACAGAGAAAAACTTGAAACGCACATTTTTAGTTTTTCATAATTATCCTAAAAAAAGCCAAATATAATTTAAACATTCAGTCAGAAACAAATTTGTAATGAAATTCTTTACAACTTTCGACATAACAATGCAGGGCGGCCCAAAAAAGTGTGATGTCATACCGACTTTTTTTTTAATTACATGCCCCATATTTTTGCATATTTGGGTGTCTCCTATGCTTATCCACATAATCCTAAATTTTTATTGAAATCAGTTGGTTGAGATAGGCAGGCGGAAAAAAAGATGTCAAAAAAATCGGTTGTACACCACTGATTTTAAAAATTGCTAGAAATACAAATAGTGCCTCGTTATCAGATTTTACTATTAAATATTTGGGTTTGTTTATTGACAGTACATTGTCTTGGTCTTCTCAAATTGAGTTTATTAGAAAAAAGATTGCACCATTTATAGGAGTTTTGTATAAAATACCTAATAAAGAGAAGTTTGCGTAAAGTTATATTATGCCCACATATACAGTCACCTGCACTATTTAATATCAGTGTGGGGCACGGCTGCTAACTTCATCTTGGGACCTTTGCGAACACTACAGAATAGGGCAATTAAAAACGTTTTTAAATTACCACTTAGATACCCCACCAATGAATTATACAGGAAGTTTAAAATGATAAATATTAATAACATTTGTAAATATAAAATAATTTTGTATACCCATTTTATCCTAACCAAACTAAGCATTCATCTATAAAAGTTACTAGCATAAGTTCTGTACACGCATATAGAACCAGGCAAAAAAATGATATTTATCTTCCACAGATGCGGTTGAATATAGGACTGAAGTCAATTTACCATAGCGGACTAAAATTTTACAATACCTTGCCTACCTCAATAAAAAGTTTGACCAACCCAAATAAATATAAAGAAAAATTTAAAAAATATATTAAGGATACTATGTAAGCTGTGTCCCAGAATGCACAAGTTGTATTCTGGGGCTGTGTATTTTAGGGTGCTTGCAGCCAAACCGACTTTTTTTTGCTATTTGGTATAGAGTATGTTAAGAAATAGGGTCGTGCATAAATTAAATGAGCTCTTGCAGAGCCGAACTAATATTTAATCATATAATTTGTATATATAAAGTAAGCTAATTCCTAGTATAAGATCACCAGTATGTATCTTCTTGGAGTTAATAAAGCTATTTTCAACTGTTAATTTAATGAATAATGTGTTTTTCATGTTTTAAATGTAAGCCTCTGTATTTTTTGATTGCAATCAATGTGAAATTAAAAAGCAAATTTTTTTCCCAAATACATAACTATTAAATTCCTAAGAAATTGAAAGTTATTCTCCAAAAATTTGTTCTGTCCAATATTCTAGTAACAATTTTAACGAATAAAAATCAAGGGTGGCTTTACTAAACAATTTAATGACATTAGCTTTTATTCAAGTGACAAGAGGTATAGCTATTTTCACATAAATATTGCAAACTTTTGAGCACTACAATATTTTTTTATGTGGTTCGTCATTTATAATGAATTACAGCAGGTAACAGCTTGTGGATATGATTTTCATGTTAGTCAACTTTACGCAAAGCATATAATTTAGAGCGGCATTGCTACACATTACTTAATAAGTTCTTTGGTTGAATCTGGTGGCAAGACACTATTTCTATTTTCAATTTCAAAATATTTTTTTTTAATTTTGCCATTAGTAGGTACCTATTCATTGATATAAAAATATGAAATGTTTAACATATTAAAATGTCGTTAACAATTCAACTTTTAAGAGTGTTATGAATACATTGGCCAAAACTTTTTTTTTAGTTTCATTTTTTACTGAGTTTAGATATTTGTTTTCCAAGAGATTAAAGGTTATTTAAACAAATTTGTACGAACAATTAAACGGGCATATTTGAAAAATTAGTACACTCTTAACAACAAATCCACTATAGTATAAACATTGTATCACACATCAATATTATATTGTGCAATGTGGAAACATTTTCTTTTTTGTAGATTTTAAAAATATTTCAAGGTCTTCTGTAACACATAAAGATTTGCACTATACTTTTTACAAATAATACTAATACATTTTTTTACAAACATTTGAATGATATTATTATCGGAAATGAAAAAACGTATATGCAATAATCTGATTGATGTCGGTAGTTTGGACCAAGTCAAAGAAAAAAATAAGCTAGTTGGCGATGGTGGACACATGGGTTAGTGTTCACACGTGTGCTCAGCATTACAGCACGTCTTGTTCCGGTTTCTACTTAGATGTTATAACACACACTGCACAATCTTAGATAGGAAAAAACATATATTCACATTCACGTTATTCTTAAAACTAGATTATATTTCTACTGTATTCTACAAATATAAAACAAAGAACTGCATCCCTTTGAAACAAATAAACTAAAATGATTTTCTTTCCTATTTATTCTCTCAGGTCGATTTTTGTTGACTTTCACTTCCTGATTTTGCCTCTAACTCAGCTGTGTGTTCTGCTTCAGCCATACTACTCATTTCCTCATCATCTGTCAGTTCTCTATTATACAAAGTTGGAAATTTTTGCATACAAGTCTGCATAATCTTGAATTTATCCAAACAGTCACTACCTAAAAAAGTAAAGGATTGATTTAAGTGCATTTTGAAGGACAAAATTTGTTGATCTGACATTAATACATTTTTTATTTCATTCTAATTTCTGAAAGATCTGAATCCCTGATTATAATGTAGAATCATATAAAATCTAAGCCACACAGAATGCACACGTGGGTGTGCTCCTTTGTTTTTAGTGATGCGAGTTTCTTGCTACCATTTACCATATTAAGAGAATACATTTAAAAAGGTGAAAAAAAAATCATTAATATTACTTAACTTTTTGCTTTTTTCTTCTCTTCAATTCTCTAATATACAAAATTAGGAATTTTTGCAAGTATACATGATTATTTGAACTGTTACTGGCTAAAAAAGTAACATTTTACATGCCCTCATAGCCCATAACAGAATACAGCTTAAGGCATATAATCAATCAACTTATGAAAAATATTTATTAATAGTTATTAATTTTAAGTAAATAATATGTATTCTTGTTCACTAAACTCACTGTGTTGGACTTGCATTGTCTTTATTTTTCAGTTTGATGTTTTGAGTGGTAACTATCTCCAGTCGTTTTTAACAGTATTACAAATTAACTTAAATTACAAATTTATCTACTGGAACTGGAAATATAATGAAGTGAACAGAAGCTAGTCTATAGGTATATTAAGTCATGATTACTGCTTAATTTAAAAGAGTTAAAAAATCAATATTATTGGGATCACAGATAGTGTTTCCACTATTACAGAAACGAGAGATTGATAATGTAACACCATGGCATGTTGAATGTTAAAAATAATGTTTTCAATGTAACATTTCATATATGACATGACATTCTATTAGACAACACCATTTACACAAGTCATCAATGTCCTCTTGAATCTTTTCACAGTCACTGGTAGAATCGACAGTTCTGTATAATTTTAAGTTGCCAGAGAATAGTAATAAATTACAATTATTTACATATTTATGAATTTCATGCTTTCGCTCAGAATTACCAAACACTCCAACTGTTTATAGCCTGCCTAACAGCACAACATCATTTACTCTATTAAATCTACTTTATCAAAAGTTATTTTTTTTTTAATTTATTAGAAAACCAACAAGGAAACTTTGCAGGTTGCTACAACCTTCTAGGTATATACAACTGCAATTTGCTTTGACGCCCTGTATCTCCATTAATGGGCCGTTTACTCAAACTCAAAATACTTTATTATCAAAAAAATCAGGTTTCCATTGACAAAGCATACTACATATAAAATCTAAGATCTAATAAAATTAAAAAAAAAAAAAGATTATTAACCAGTATTTTCATCGCCAAATAACTTTATTTTTCGAATATTTACCATGAAATCCATTGTTGGGGCAATTGTCCAAAATATCCATTGAATAAAATTATTCGAAGATGAAAATACCAGCCCTAAGCAAGCTTAAACAACATAAAATATAAACATAAAAACAAATATATATAAAAAAGTACATCTAAATGAATATCGTACAATTACATATACATAACCTTACATATTTAAAACAAAATGTTAAACAATCAGGTCAGCATAAAATTTGGCAAGGTTATAGTAGGCCTTACCTAACAATACTTTTCAACAATAACAATAAACAATATTCCTTTTAAATTGTTTCGTGTTTTGCCAATTGTTCTAATATCAATTGGCAAATGGTTAAAAAGCTTCCTGCCCTCATAAACTAAAGAATTTTTAGTTAAAGCACTAGTTGGAACTGGCCAAGGCAAATCCAAAGCTCGCCAGGTGTTTTGCTGAGTTGCAGGACGCTGGATTTTGTCTCGATTTTTATATATTAGATATGCTGTCTCAAGGATAAACAAAGACTTGAGCGACCAAATTTTTTGGGACAAAAAATAAGGTCTGCAAGATTCTCTTTGACTTACACCAGCAATGAAGTGAACGACTTTCTTCTGCAGTACAAGCAAGACTTTCAGCAAATATTGGCTACTGAAACCCCAGAATGGAATTCCATATCTGAAGTGGGATTCAAATAGGGCAAAGTAAACCGTGCGCGCCGATGCCGGTCCAAGTTCACTACTCGCAATTCTAATTGCAAAGTAGCCTGAAGAAATATTTTTGCTCAAACTCAAGATGTGATCCTCGAAGCACAAACTCTTATCAACAAATACACCCACAAACACCATCCTCCAATTTCAAGTTCTGCATGTCACATGTTAAAACCAACAATATTAGTTTTTGTCAAATTAAAAGAAAGTCTGAGTCACATCATCGCTTAACCTCCAACAAGAGATATGAAGAAAACCACAATTTGACGAACCCCTGAAACCATACAAATCGAGCTTAGACAGCAGTATTCTGTGATCGACACAGTCAAAAGCTTTCGAGAGGTCACAAAAAACTGCTGCCACCGCCTCCCCCGATTAATATTAGTATAAACTTAGTAGGAAACTTAAGATTGTATTGTGAGTCCCTTTTGTGTTTTGAAATCTGAATTGACTGAGGGTAGGTTAAATGCCTCAAGGTACTCCCACACTCTCTCTTAACAATTTTCTCTATAACCTTGGAAACAATAGATAATAGAGAAATAGGACAGAAATTCAAAGGTTCATTAAGATCCCCGCCTTTATGCAAGGAAATCACTATTGCCAATTTTAGGCATTACATTTGGTATATCAACATTGTTTAGATTCATAGCAAAATTGCAGACTTGAGATGGTAGACTGCATGCTATAATAAACATGTACATGTCAAGGTTTGGGTTTGAGCAACATTGGAAGGTCTAAGGGATCTTTGAAGCTCTTCTAGCAAACTTAACTGAACTCACATTGTTCTTAAACCGAGTAAATTTGACTGATTTAATCTGTCAGTGTTCTATTGTGAAAAGCCTTCAGTTATGCATTTTTCAGATTGTTCATAAACAATGCAATCTTTTGATCAACATTCACACCATCCCCACTCAAAAAAATTAAACTATTTTTGTACCCAATTGATTTAGGACTTTTATCAAAGAAGCTAAAAAGGTGTTACAGTTTCCCCAATTCCTAAAATATCACGATTTAAATCATTTAAATAAATAAGATTATTCCAAACTGTTATATACATTTTTTAAAGTTAAAAATTTTTTACCAGTAAAATATAAATGTACATTCCTGTGTGGATCTACTTTTAGTAAAGAAGCTCATTGATTTACAGACTTTCTGATATTTACTGTTTTGTTATCTATACAATGTCTGTATTTGTGTGTGTTTCAAAAATAGTTAACAGCTGAACTCTAAAGTCAAGAGTTCTCATTGCTTTTTATCCTCGTTTTTACCTGATTATGCATGAGAAGAAGTGTAAGGTAAAACCCCCACTGGTTGACAGTCACCCAATAGTTGACACTTTCAAACAAAATCGCTATTCATAAGATTTTTCAAACAGCCCGCCAAATGTTGAGCAGGTAAACTTACAGGTGGTGACCTCTAGTGTTTATCTTTAACGCCAAATGTTGAGAGGATTAGTTTGCATGGAAATTAAACACATGTTTGTTATGGTCCATTTATGAAAACCGTTTTTCTAGTAATTCCTAAGCCAAAGTGTTAAGAAAGTGTGTTGTTCATTTCTTCCATAGTGTACTTTTTGTCCTAGACAAATCATAGTTGAACTCAACAGTTTGGAAATATATTTAGCAGGTACTGAACCTTATATATGACAAACACATTGCATTTTGAGTGTTTTTTTTTTGTGTGTCAACTTTTGGTCTAAAATAATTATGTAGGTCTAATAGTTGACACCAGGTGTCAAGCATTGGTGTCTCTGTCTTTAAATGTTTTTGGCATTTTGTTAAACATGTGTAATTCCTAGTCAACGAGATTTAATTGAATATGAATTTCATGTTGATATAACGTTCAGAACCAATGGATGACATACTGTCAACTATTGGGTTAAAAGGGTGTCAACTATTAGGTATCAAATATTTTCTTTCAGATTTAGAATCAGCATGCCTCTTGAAAAACGCCAAATTTTGAAATATTCTGAGGATGATATGGAATCAGCGATCCAAGAAGTAGAAAAAGGAATGCCTTGCGCTACAGCAGCAAAAAAATATCGTGTTCCAAGGATAACACTTATGTAGAAGGTCAAGAAAAAAACACCTCGACATCGACAAATGGGTCGCGACTCATATCTCACTTCAGAGGAGGAGAAAGTTCTTGTTTCTTGGATTAGTAACATGGCAAAGGCTGGGTTTCCTATAGGAAAAAATCAGCTTCTTGATAGCGTGAAGCATTTAATGGTCGAGTTAAAAAGACCTAATCCATTTACCGACAATAGACCTGGAAAAAGTTGGTATAATAGTTTTTTAAGAAGAAATCCCGAAATAAGTGCCAGAACACCGCAGAATTTAACATTAACTAGGGCTAATGTAACGACAGCTAAAATACAACAGTGGGCTTCAGAAGTACATGGCTATTTGAAGGATCATCAGCTTGAATATATTTTAAACCATCCTGACAGAGTATTTAATGCAGACGAAGCCGCATTTTTTTTAAGCCCAAAGGGGGAAAAAGTTTTGTCTAAGAAAGGTGAGAAAAACGTGTATCAGGTAATCAACAGCGACGAAAAGGAGTGCATAACAGTTCTAGTAACTGGTAATGCGGCTGGACAACTTGCTCCGGTGATGGTAGTTTTTCGTTACGAGAGAATCCCTCGAGAAATTGCACTAAGTGTTCCTAATGACTGGGGCATTGGAAAATCCGAGTCGGGGTGGATGACAGGGGAGACTTTCTATGAATACGTAACGAACGTTTTTTTCCCCTATTTAGAAGCAAGTAATATACCACTACCCATCATTTTATTCATCGACGGTCATGTATCCCACTTAACCCTGCATACTAGCAAATTTTGCGAAGAAAAAGGCATTATACTTATCGCTTTATATCCTAATGCTACACATTTAATACAACCGATGGATGTAGCAGTATTCAAAACTTTGAAAGCTGGATGGAAACAAAATATCTATCAATGGCGGTTAGAGCATTCTGGAAATCCGATTGTCAAAAAAACAGATTTTTGTCCCCTGCTTAAAAAAGCTATTGACGATAGAATTGTCCCTTCGGTCTTGCAAAATGGTTTTCGAAAGTGTGGCTTGGTACCGTGGGATCCCAATGCTGTCCAATGTCCCATAATTGAAACCATATCTGTAGACTCCCAAGCCATAGATGTAAAATGTTTAAAGGAGTTGGAAAGTGGTCAAAAGTTTCTAGAGAGATACATGGATCAAGAGAAGTTAGCTCAGTTCAAAAGAAGTGAGCGTTGGGAAGGTGACTCGTCTGACAAATCTTTTTTTGAATTCTACAAAAGTATTGACAGAAAATATTCAAAATTGAAAGAGAAGTTGGGAAAACAAAATCCATTACCAATAATAGAAAAAAGTACTGAGGAAGAAGGTGAAAATAATCCTCCAAGTAAGATAATCAATGGTATTATTGATATTATAACCAAAGAAAATAATACAGGTTTAATTGAGTACGAGAGAAGTACCTATTCGCCGATAGGAGAAGAGACGCCAGATACTACTACTTCGAAATATGCTGAAATTAAAAATAAACCTTCTTCGAAAGCAGAGAACTTTGTGCTACAAATATGTCAAAATGATCAGTTGTGTGAAATTAATCCTCAAAGTAACATAGTCAATGGTATTGCTGATACTATAATCAATGAAAATGCTGGTTTAATTGAGTACGAGAGAAGTACCTATTCTCCGATAGGAGAAAAGACGCCAGATACTACTACTTTGAAATATGCTGAAATTCAAAATAAACCTTCTTCGAAAACAGAGAACTTTGTGCTACAAATATGTCAAAATGATCAGTTAGTACCGACTCCCTTTAAACGTGCCTTATTTTGGCCCCAACCGAAGCAGAATTTAAACAAACGAAAAAGGAAAGAAAAAATACCTTCTGTCATAACCTCTAAAAAATGGCAGCAGTATTATGAGAGAAAAGATCGTTTGAAAAAAGAATCAGAGGAAAATAAGCAAAAAAGGTTGGAAGAACGGAATAAGAAAAAAGAAATACAAGAAAAAAATCAAGCTGAAAAGAAGAAAAATCGAAGAAAATTAACAAAAAAAAGAAAGAAGAATCATCAGATTCAGAAGCGTCATGGGTGGAATCTGGCGATAGCTTGGACGACGTAAGTTTTAACTTTCCTAAGCCTGCCAATGAAGATTATGAAAGCCAGTCTAGTGAAGAAGATGTTCCGTTATCCGTAATTCAACAAAAACAAAAAACGAACTTAGTTTGCAAAGAAGGCGATTATGTGGTTGTTTTATTTCCTGGTAATAAAAAACAACACAAATATGTTTGCATCATACAAGAAATGCTGCCCAATGACGAAGCTGAGGTGGTTAGCATGAAAAGAGTCCTCGGTTTAACCAAGAATACATTCATACTTAATGAGAATGACATATCAATCATCAAATTAACACAAGTTATTGAAATTCTCGAGTTTCCCAACATGCAAGTAGCTGGAGATAGACTAAAATACCAATTTAAGAAAGCGATTGATACCGATGGTTAAAATAATTTATTTTTTGCAATGTACTTTTAGTTTTTGATGTAAAACCTCACATCTTTTGAAAATAAACCGTTTTCTTTTACTAAAACCTTAACTTTTAACTTTTATAGCAAGTCCTATTGTGTCAACCATTAGAAATAGTCATGTCAACTATTAGTTCTAAAACGGTGTGTACCGAAATAAAAAATATTTTCCACACACATTACCCAAATTTATTTTTTATATAGTCTTTAGGTCCATAAATACTTGAGAATAAAAAAAATACTTTTATAACGCCATAAAATATCAGGAAAGCAGAATAATGTACAAAATGTCAAGCATTGGGTAAACTAAATGTCATCTATTGGGTAGATTAGAATTTTTGCCTGTCAACTATTGGCTCTTTTTAATACAAATTAAAAAAATATCGCTAATAAAAAAACAATCTGTAAACTGCTAATTCTGACCAGTCCTACTTATTCCCTAAACCTTAACATATACCTCATCACATGGGTGAATTGAAAAATCTGAAGTTAGTCATGTAGGAGGCAAAAATATGCGGTTTTCGTCGTTAATGTGTCAACCATTGGGGGTTTTACCTTAATATGTATGAATGTATATAAATGCGTACGTATTCACTATTTGTTACTATCTACAGGCTAAATGCCTGTACCAGGCAAATACTAATTATTAGGTTGTCTGTTGCAGAACAACTAAAAAAATTAATATTTTCATAATCTATTATGCTAGATATAAAATTAAAAAGAATGTTAAGACAATTTTCTTATTATTCTCTATAAATAGGTATTATAGATATGTCAGGAAACATTTGTAGGACTTTGACTAAGATGTATTTATAATGTTCACGAAAAGTTATTTGTGAATCAATAAATACCCACAAGTTCTTAAAAACGTTGACTGTATATTGGATTTTATCATCAATCCAATACTCAAACTCTATGTGATGCTTCTGCCTAAAAAAAAAACAAATAGAGTAGCCTTTAGTTATATTAAATGAAAGCTGGTTCTGGATTGACCATTCAAAAAAATCTTGTAAAATTAGGGGATAAAATTTCACAATCATTTCTACTTTCAACCATGCGAAACAACTTCGGGTCATCTGCATAAATTAAGAATTCAGGCTCAAAATTACAACCCTGGCTCTCTGCCTGTGACCTAGAAACCACCTAAGGGAAAGGTCATCCGATCACAGAACACCTATGAATTTGTAATAAAACCCAATATCTAAAAATCAGTGTGTTGTGTCTGGGTCCTAAAATATTTAATAGTCTGTCCTCAAACATCAGAAATTTAAATACCCATAATTTTGAGTGTAAAATGTATGCCATTTATATATATTTAGTTCGCTGAAATATTTAAAATTTATGTTTTTGTTGATAGATGGATCTTAGTGTCTCAATTTTTGTTGGTCTGTAACATATACAGATATTCAACACGTAGGTAGATGTTATATATCTATGATTAGAATTTTTTGGTAATAATGTTAAGAATTTATGAAATATACATAATAATCCTTTGCACAATCTTACCTTTAGGTTCAGCCTTTGAATGATGAAAACAACTAAACGCATTTCTAAATTCTACTCCACATGGTCCTGTAGCCATACCTCCCAAGCAAGGACAATTCCAGTTAATATCACCATTAGCTAAAATCAATCCAGGCTGAGGATCAGGAGGAGGCAAAGCTATTTTGCTGGGAACCGAATGATCCTCTTTGGTGGCAAAAATCACTAAGTCTTTCCCATTCAGACCCATCTTTCGGCAGTGTGACATTGTGTTGGTATTAAATTAGATTTAATATTACTGAACTTAATGGTTATAATTTCTGCTATCTCCTTGTAGAGCCAACAATAAACATGAACTTTTTTGTACAATGTAATGGCAGTGTTGTCCTTCGTATTTCCCGCAAAGAATTAGACTACTCCGTACCTTAATGTTTTGAGACTTAGGTACCCTTATAATTCCTTGTAAAGTTTCAGGATTAAATTTAAGAACATCTATATTAATTGCAGCAGCAATTTCACCAAATAGTTCTTTAACAGCTTGTACTATATTCTTTTTGAAAAACGCCGGTGTCACTTCCTCGGGTTTATATAGAGCCCTAAAAAGAAAACATTAGTAGTGTATATGATTTAAAAGATCATTGACTAACAATTTAATATCAAGATAGTAATAGTTACTCATTTCATCATAATAAAAAAATGGGGGAAATCTAATTACCGAATTAAATGGTTTAGAATATTTTAAAGTGATAAATGCTGATATTAAAACAGGGATAGAGATATAAGGTTAGGGCTAAAAGGAGATTTCTTGTTCTTCTCTTCTAAGCCATTTGTTGGCTTCGGTCTCTTTGAGGTACGATTTGCCAGAACATCCCATCGTGTATCTACGGCACTAATCGAACCCGAATGAATGTAGACTGCACTGGCGGGAAGCGAAAAATTAGTAAATATTTTCTTACATATACCATCACTGATTTTGATGATCTCTCGTCAAATGATAATAACGAATACGGAGTCACATTTTATTAGTAAAGTTTCGTTTCCGAGATATACGCTATCAAAGTTCGCAACCTAATACGCACAGTTTTTCACCTTCTTTTCTGTTTCCTTCAGTAATTTTTGTAAGAAAATGTTATAAACTTTTATATATGCTGTTATATTATGTTTGCGCACGTAAATGATGTAACTGTATAATGTTTCCAAACTAGGTATAAGTACATACCCAATAGACAAAGTACATATGAATTTTATGTAGGTGTATGTATGTTTACACCATATCTTAACCAGCCATTTTATTGGAAGGAGAGGGAGGTGGTAACTGCTGCTCCGCCTGAATATCAGCTTAGTACGTCGTACGCTTTGGAGGATTTCACCAATGTCTTCTATATGATTTATTGGTTATCCAATGTCAGCTAGAGAGCGGACTCAGAGAACTGCTGTGTACTGTATATGCTCCTCTATCCGTAGACAAAATGTTGAAAGACCATGCTTTTGCCACAGCTGCTATTACCCAGAAGCGTGATTAACCCAATGAATGATTAAAAAAGGTAACTGCTTTTGTATTACGATTACAACAACCAATCATTTCAACAGATAATAAAAGAAGTTATGGCTTTTGTATTACACTAAAATAAATATTTAACGTACGTATTTTTTAAATATTGTTGCTGTGAACAAGAAGAGGCAATTCGAATAATTTGCAAAATGTATACCGAACGCCCGGGCACATGTCTAAAAAGAGGGCATGTCTGATGAAAACAGGACGTCTGGTTGCATTACGCAGAAATTTTTTTACTGTTCTGAAAAAAATGCGCCAATGTCTTTTTTTTTCCTCTGTTCGTCTCCTTGTAGTGCATAAGGATACATTTTAGTGTACGGGTACTTGTTGTTTCAAGAAAAGCATATTTTTACAAAGGATAAAGTAGCAAAAGGAAAACAGTTTAATTAATGGTTGGCGGATGTTCGGCAACATTGTTTACACTTATCTGAAAAAATAGTATTAAACTATCGAGAGTACGTCCTTCTTATATGTCCATTTTCGGCTTTAAATTTAAAAAGTGATATCGCATAAAAAGTGAGCAATTACAAAGACAAAAATTAAAATTAACATAGATATATTTTACATGGTAGTCTGTGTCTGTTCAAAGGTTTATCTAAAACTCTAAGAAGCTTTTTTATAAGCATTATATACAGATCAATAATCAAGTGTACCTACATTAATGATCTACAGTGGCTTTATTATAGTCCCTGTATAATAACCGTTCCTTAGGTTCCTCTCTCGACATTTACAACAACTATAGACGTCGACAACTCCACCAGTGTTACAAATTCCTTTTTTGGTAGATATATCCACTTTATTCAATATTCTTCTTAACTCAGATGGCGTAAATTTTAGGTTTACTTTTCAGGCGATAGATTTCTTATTCGTACGTTTACACAGATGCTCTATATTTTGCATTCTCTCTGATAGATGGCGGCACCAGTATAGTCTATTTATTTAAATAAAGCACAGAATAAATAGTATGTTCTTTTGTTTTGGTATTAATACAATTTAGTCATCTGGAACTTCCGATTAAGAAATTAAAATGCATATATTTAAAAAATTAAATGTACAGGGTTTCTGTTTTTATTTTAAAATAGGTCTATAAGTTTTCGTTTAGAAAATTGAAAAACAGTAAAATATAAAAAACTAAAAAACAGATAGCAGTTCAAAATTTTAAAAATTAGCATTCTTGTTATTTTGTGTATGTATTAGAAAGAGAGAGAATTCATTCTGCCTCTTATATCAGAATTTTCTTTAAGATACATAATTTATTAGATATTAGGTTGTCTTTAAAGTTAAATAATTTATTAGATATATGGCCCAAGAAGCACATATAATTATGTATTGGCTAAAATGTTGTTATATTGGCTAATATCCCTTGGCAATTAGCTAAAATTGCTAGCCAAAATAACCAAAATAACAGATCTATTACTGTATAAAGACGGAAATATGGCTAAAGTGGGGAATTGTGGCCATAATGGGGTAAAAATGGCCAATTGTCAATTATACGAACCTGCCTTTATATTTTACAGTTAGATTTATTAGCTACTTTTTGTCTTTAAAATCGAGTTTTTTTAGTTTAATTTTGACTTTTTTTAGCCGCAATTTGAGTAACATAATTTTCGAAAATGTCGCTAAATAATTCCTCATTTATTGCCTTTTCTTTATTTATATAATAAATCATCAATTTTTTCTTCTTGAAACTAAACATTTCGTTTTCTCCAATTTTTTTTTCTTGTTGGAAAATTTTTCTAAGAAAATTGACTAGAGTCCATAACGTAAAAAACATGCACGAAAATATGTTTTTATAGGTAGAAAAAATATGTTTTTTTAAAGTGGTCAAGTATAATGGCTGCTAGAAAATTAGTTTAATTTAAATTTCAATTATGGCGGATCATAAAAAGATTTGGTCTATTTTTTAAGCAAATATTCCTAAAAATTTGTCACTTTGTAAGCAAATATTTATCAAATGGCAATAATTTTCAAATGTAGCCAAAATGTAGCAATATTTACTAAAATTTTACTAATAAAAAGGCCTACTCGGTTTGCCTAAGTCCTCGCTAAAAAATGGCTAATTTAAGACCCAGGAGCCAGCGTAACAAAATTAAACGACGATTACCCCAAGTCGGAGTTTTCTTTCTCTATAATATGTGGTGGAATATATATCCTTTTTTATTAGACATTTTGTATGGTATCTTCAGTTTGATTTAAATATAGTTTTATGGGTTATAAACGTAAATTTGAAAAAGTGGCATTTTCTGGCAATATTATACCAAAAATAAGCGAAATAAAACTACCTAATTTTAGTTTTTTTTCAAACAAAAGTATGATAAAAAAAGCCATATTTTTTCCTCTCAATTTTTGTTGTCTAAAAATGTCATAATCTGGCATTTTTATATGGCTATTATTACTATAATTAAACTTAAATATTTGCTAAAATATGTTTGATTAGCATTTGGAAAAAATGGCTACTTATTGATCGTATTCTGACCTCGATTTCTATTGATTAAAAATGTAATATTTTGGCGTTTTAAATAGCTATTCTTACTATAATTTAACTTCAATACTTACTACAATATATCTGGTTAGGTGTGGCAATAAATTGACAGATATTTGTACTTTTTGGCCATCCAATATTACAAAAAAAAGTTGGAGGTTTAATTACCCCATAAAAGATATTTTTTAAGTAATTATGCTATAGCCTATCTACATTAAAAATTGCTACTTTTAGGGCCAAAAAATCTAATTTGAAGCGAGCTTTCATGGCTAGAAAACAAACCAAGAATCATTCAAACTTATTTTCAACCATAAACAAGAAAATAAATAAAACCTATAATTTCTAGCCTAAATGAAATGCTCTGCATGTCCCCCATTAAACTCGTTACATTTATCGTAAATATTTAGCTTTTAGCTTTCCAGTGCAATTATAATTGCTTCGTACCCATTTTCGCTTAAATTTCTTATTCCTTCAACCATTTTTCTACGTATTTCTTCAATATTATTATTTCTTTCTCTATAAATTGTATCTCTCAAGTAGCCACAAAGAAACGTATCTATAGGCGTTAGATCTGGGTTGTTCACGGGCTAGCTAATTGTTATAATATTATGGGGTGGTACTCCGTCTTGTTGTCAAATTATATTTTACCGAGTTTGAAGTTGTAGTTAATCGATAAAGTGCTCGATTTAATTTTCCAAAAGTTCTAGATATTCTAACCCATTCAAGTTGCCACGATAAAAACCGGACCTAACACCTGATCCCCCAAAATGCAGCATTAAATTGAGTATTGAAAAGCAACTGATTCGACAACTTGTGTTTTTTTTATCGTACTGAATATGGCGGTTTTCCGACTATAAATATCAGCAGTGGTAATTTTATTGAAATAATCTGGGTGTTGATTAAGACCTGTTCTAATAATTTGAAAAAAGTCATGTCTTCTTTTTTATTCGTCATGTAATTACTGAACTGGCTTAGTTTTAAAATTGTGGTAACAGTTCTGTTTTAATGTTCTCTGAAATGCTCCATAACTAACTCTCTTTTTTGTAGTTAATTTGCAGCGGCGCAACTAAGGGGGGGCTAGGGGGAACTTAGCCCCCCCCCGACCCCAAAATTAGCCCCCCCGCCAGGCGATTGGCGAGAGCCAACCAAAACACTTAAACTCCATTTTGTTGTTTGTTTTTCTCTTGCATCTTCCGTTTTTTACTTACGAAATAAACAGGTTTTTTTCTAATTTAGCATCTTGTATACTTTTGACTAATTTAACTGGACACTATCTGGGCTTACCAAAACGTAAGAGCGCTCTTATTTTGAAGTTATGGATCATAAAAATTTGAGAAATAGTGAAAAGTGTAAGCGATATTTTTTAAGGGGTTTAAAAGAGTAAAAAAAAATCATATTTTGATTACGCAAAACCGATAATAGTCAAACTAAAAACAGAAATAGGTGGGATAAATGTTCTAACATTGAAAAATCATGGAAGTCGTTGATGTAGACACTTAATCTTTCTCGACTATACATATTTAAAATAAAATTGAGGTGATATTCCAGAAAACGGCGAAACTTCTGTTATTTAATTTTTTGTATCAAAACCATGTTTTTCTCCCAAGTACCACAAATTAGCTGATGAATGAAAAAATGATTCTTGGTTTGTTTTCTAGCCATGAAAGCTCGCTTCAAATTAGACTTTTTGGATCCAAAAGTAGGAGTTTTTAATGTGGATAGGCTATAGCATAATTACTTGGCCAAAAAATATCTTTTATAGGATAATTAAACCTCCAGCCTTTTTTTTTGTAATATTGGACGGCCAAAAAGTAGAAATATCTATCAATTTTGTTGCCACAATATAACCAGATATATTCTAGTAAGTATTGAAATTAAATTATAGTAAGCATAGCTGTTTAAAATGCCAGAATATGGCATTTTTAATCAATAGAAATCGAGGTCAGAATATAATCAATAAGTAGGCATTTTTCCCGAATGCCAACCAAATATATTTTAGCAAGTATTTAAGTTTAATTACAGTAATAATAGGTATATAAGAATGCGAGATTATGATATTTTAAGACAACAAAAACTGGGAGGAAAAAATATGGCTTTTATTATCATATTTTTGTTTCAAAATTAAACTAAAATTGGCTAGTGTTATTTCGCTTTTTTTCGCTTTAATATTGCCAAAAAATGCCACATTTTCAAATATACGTTTATAATCTATAAAACCTTATACTTAACCAAACTGAAGATTTATTTAGAAAAACGAAATATAAATTATATGCCATACAACATGTCTAATAAAAAGATTAAATATTTCACCACATATTATAGAAAACCGCCGACTTGGGGTAATCGTGTCGTTTAATTTTGTTACGCTGGCTCCTGGATCTTAAATTAGCCATTTTTTAGCGAGTACTAAAGGCAAACCAAGTAGGCATTTTTATTGGCAAAATTTTAATAAATGTTGCTACATTTGAAAATTATTCCCGTTTGATAAATATTTGCTTACAAGGTGGTCAATTTCAAGGAATATTTGCTTAAAAAATAACCCATAGCTTTTTATAATCCGTCATGATTGAAATTAAAATTATTATTCCTAGCAGCCATTACTTGATCACTTTAAACAAACATATTCTTTTTACCAATAAAAACGTATTTTCATGCATGTTTTTTTACGTTAGGGACTCTTTAATGAATTTTCTAAGTAAATTACATCTCCAAATAAAAAAGTGTAGAAATCGAAATGTTTAGTTTCAAGAAGGGGCGCGTGTTTTACGTACCTATCTTAGATTATTTTAACAGTAAAAGTTCCTACCCAAGTGCTTTTTGTCCCCACTAACCGTCAAATGAATATTTTACACAGTAAGTCGTAGTGTTCGTTTTTTTACGAAACCATGATTTGTTGTTTGCATTTTCTCTTGGCTAATAAATTTTTACAGTGATAAATGAAGAAAAGGCAAAAAATAAGAGATTATTTAGGTAAATTTCGGAAAACATGTTATTCAAATTACGGTTAAAAACAAATCAGAATTCAGCTAAAAAAGCTTGATTTTAAAGTCAAAAAGTAGCTAATAAACCCAACCATAAAATCAAAAGAGTGGGTCGTATAATGCCAATTGGCCATTTTAACCCCATTTATACTGTAATAAAACTGTTATTTTCGCTAGCAATTTTAGCTAATCAGCTAGAGATATTAGTAAATATCACAGCATTTTAGCCCATATATATGTGCTACTTGGGCTGGTATACAGGGTAGACCAAAAGGGAGGAGGCACTTTGGCAGGTTTCCTGTTAACAGGACGAGTAAAACATGTTTTACAGGAGAAATGATAACTTTAAACTCACTAAAATTTTTCTATACGAGTTTCATCGTTCTATGTAACTCTAAGTGTCGAAATTTATTAAAAAAATATATATTTTTTGACAGCTGTCATAGATATTAATCAAATCATATATAGCCGAAACATAAAAACTTAGACAATATCGGGAGTTTATAATTAAATCATAGCCGTACGAACAAATGGTTAAAATTGGTTTTATCCTATAATCAATATTATCTTATAAGTGTCAGGGCTTGAGCCCCCCCAAAAGTCTATGTCTAGTTGCGCCACTGCATATGTTATATCTCTAACACAGTTTCTGATAGATTTTCTTGTAAATAAAATAATATATTAATTATTCTTCTCTTCCCTTAACGAATTTACAAATTTACCTTATGTTTTGCGCGCCAAATGTCAAATCATAAAAAATACTGCTGATGTTGAATAGATATTAATATCGTGAAAAAATCTAAACTTTCATGGACGAGACCCCTAAAAAGAAAAGGGCACTGAATTATAGCCTGCGAGAGAAGGAAGTGCTTTTTTCGATTATGGCCAAACATAAAAACACTATTGAAAACAAAAAGACAGACAGACAAACAGCCCTATCGGTAGGCGAAAAAAATAAAGCATGATTCGAGATAACACAGAAATATAATATAATACTCTGTGTCTGAACAACACTTTTCGACACCCAGATTCTTTAAGACCGTATTATGAGAACCTGAAGAAAGATTTATGGAAGCGGGTGGGCAAAGGTCGGGGGTCCCTTTATAAAACCCACTCCATTACCCACAAGAAAATCCGACGATGACGTCTTATTAGGGATAGTAAATAAAAACAACATATTTCGATTAAATAATCCCTTTGGCAACAAATTCCAATAAATGCTTTATTTGGGCCAAAATATACAAAACGCTATCCTTGGTCAAGCGAAATCTTCGAAAAACAGTTAAGTTATCCGAATCATTAAAATAATTAGCCCTTTCATAAACACGTCTGGGGATTCCGTTTTCAATATTATCCAGTATATCTAAATCACCACTTAGAAATTCCATTATAAAAAAAATAACACTACAGACGCGTACTATTCGTATAACACTACAGACGCGTACTATTCGTAAAAATACTAAAATCTAAACCTGACCGGCTGACACATAAATATGATATTAAGGTTAGAATTCAGTACCTAACGATCTTAATTGAGGAAGTTTGTGGTGTAAAGAACCGAACCTTAACACTAAAGCGTCCTTAAACTAGTCTTAGCGAATGTGGTGCAATCAACCATAAGATTCCTTTCTTTATTTCGTCCTTTTCTTATTTCTTAAAGACGCTGTTTCTTGCACTAACTCCTTCTTCTTCTTGATATTCTCTGATTATTCTGAACATTTTTCCTATATTATAATAATAAGTCAAACAGTAACAGGGTTATAGATTGAAAAAGTAAGTGTTTACGCTGGTTCTTAGCTCGAGTTATAGATTGAAAACGTTTGCGCTTTGCGTCGCCTGTAGAACTAACCTTACTTTAATGTTTATATTTATCGCCTTTTTGTGTAATTGCAATTTTGTCTTGCTTGTTTTTCAGTTTATGTGCTTTTTTTTAATTTGCATGGATAATCAAAATCAGAGTAATGATGCCTAGTAAAGACTAGGCATTGTGGATATAATGTGTGCCGCAGCTGTAAAGTTGTTGAAGAGAAGGCGGCAAAGAAGATCGCGAGTTCGGCCTGTTAATTGGGGTGGAAATACTCAATTCCTACCAGTATTTTCTTAAAATTAAAGACATTGACGAATGAACCCAAGCAGTTTTTTTAAATGGACGAAGATGTTATATGTATATGGTTTGCGTTAAGTAAACTTCAAGGACAGCGCAAACAACGACGCAAGAGGCAAATGTTTTCGATCTATAACCCAGGTTTAAATCAGACTTCATACATCAGTATCATGACATTCGAAAAATAAACCTTTATCTCTAGGTAGCAGCAGGTATCTAAATAGGTAATCCTAATATATCCGAAAAATCCTAGTATGTTGTAATTCTAATATCTTCCATAATTTAACAACTTAAAAACGTTAATAATTTTTATAAATTTCCCAACTTTGTCTACATTCTTGAAGTTTTATTTTATATATTCTCAGAATATTCTATAAAGTTTAAATCTTTCAAATTTATTTCCAGAGAATATTTCATTTTTATAAATTCCCCAGAAAACACTAGGTGCGAAAGATGTATTCGTAATTAACCACAAAGATCGCACTTTATTTTCAGCGTACCGCACACAGCTACTCTTGGTTATGAAGCAATGCTTACAACCTCGTGAGAAAAGTCCCTAAAAGCCTATTATCATTCACAATTGGAAACTGAAAATAGTAATTACCGAAGCAGTGATGATGCCGAGGTGTACGTGTTCAGCATGTCGGCTGCGTTTGCAGGCGGACCCGCGGGAGATTCGTTCTTTCCTGCTTCGGCATTATTGCAGACAGCTGGCATATCCAATTTAAAAATACGAGTAGATGCATGTGCAAAGGGCGTCGTAATAAGATACAACATAAAACAAATCGGCAAGTTTTTTCTAAAACGATTAATGGTATGTTCGTTCTAGCAAAAGGCAGGCCCGGTTGTTGTTTCAGGTTTGAAATGTGCGTACATAAATATATTAATTATTTAAATTAAAACTAATCTATTCCCGTTTTTTTTTCACAGAGTGTATTCGAGTTTTCGACCTTACTAAACTCATAGTATCGGATTTGCATTCCCTGTATTTTTTCCAAAAAAAACTGCATAAGTGGGAGAATAAGATCTCAGTTTTGTCCAGCTTAAGTGGTCTTACCAAAAATTTGAAATTGTGTTCAAATAAACAGATATAGGAAGACTTCCTACTGAGTCAGATCTTAGGGCTGCCAGCAATTTTATCGTTCGGCTATGTAGAGTTTTATCAGAAAATCAAAACCATAATATTATTTTTGACAACTATTTTGCAGGAAGAAACCTCAAGAATTAAGGAATCCGAGATAATCGTCTACCAGGGTGTAAGTTATTTAGTGATAAAGAAATGCACACAATGGGAAGAGGTGAAGTTATAGAAAAAACTGCAACAGTCACACAATAATAATATTTTTTGTGGTACCAATCCCATTACCAAGGTACCTTAAGATTTTCAACAGAAGAAGAAAACTGAAATAACTTACCCAAATGTTGTACAAATTTACGATAAATATATTGGAGAAGCAGATTTAAAAATTCCCCTTTAGGTATGTAGCGATGTCACATTAGATGCAAAAAATGGTATCATCGTCTTTTTTACCATATATACAAGTAATGTGGCTGTCGTAAAGGCATGGCTTCTGCACAGGAGGATACAAAAACATTTAACCAAGGAAGAGCAGAGAACATAGCCTTACTAGACTTCAAAATGGAAGTTGCTCTAGAGTTATGCAACGTGGGAAAACCCAAATAAATGGGGAAGGGCACCTTCACTCACAATTTGAAATATGAACATCAATCAAATGGCGGGCTACCATACGACGCTGTTGAACATTGGCCTGAATGGACTGTAAAAAGCGAGGGATGTAAAAAGGTAGGGTGCAAGAGTAAAAATAGACTTGTCTGTCAAAGATGTAAAGTGCCCCTGTGTTTTTATAGAAAATCATACTATAGTCAAAAGCAGTGTTATCGTGCGGGTCATATGATTTATCAACCACAAACTTTTTAAGTTTGTTTTTCATTTATTACGTGTAATCATATCCTCCGCATAAAATCCGGAAGATGAATTAGATAGACCTATGATATTATCATATGAAAAAAGAGGATAAACATATAAATACCAACAGTTGCAAAAATCTTTGAGCGATATCACGTTCGTCAATAAAACCTTCATTAGAACTATAATAATAACAATAAATAATTACAATTCTGTTGTCCAAATAATTTTCAATTGGTCATTTCGTTTCCTCTAACGAATTGGTAAATCTAAAATCTGGCAACATTGCTAAATTTTTCGTTTTAAGGTAGTCAAATTGTGACCGAGTGTGACTTTTAATAATTCTTTTTAGGAAAACTCTTGCATATCCCGCAATTTTTATTTTTGAAATGTAATATTTCAAATGGGTACTTTCTGAAAAAAAAATAAAATATGCAAAAATCGTCTGTTAGGATAGTTTACCGGACCCCGAGACTTGGACATTTTTTAATGGAAGTGGTTCGAAATCTTGGCAGGACGAGTCTGTAAAAATGTCAAGAGAAAAAAGGGATGAACGACGGGAAAACGGTTCATCATTTTGCATGCAGGTTCTTCAACAGGATTTCTCCCAGGTGCAAGTTTACTGTTTTCTTCAACATCCAAAAGTATGGACTACCATGATAATATGAACTGTGAACTGTTTGAAAAGTGTTTAAAAGAACAACTGATTCCAAATTTAGATGCTCCATCTTTAATTATTCTGGACAATGCATCTTATCATTCAAGAATCTTAAATAAACAACCTACTTCATCCTGGAAGAAAAGTGATATTTATAAATATTATAAAAACAAAATTCTTTACCCAATATGCTGAAATTAGAACTTCTTTTAATGGCAAAATCTATTAAAAAACCAACCATATATGCCGTAGATGAAATATTACGGGAAAATGGCATGAGGTTTTACGGCTGCCGCCATACCATTGCCAGTTTAACGCAATAGAATTAATATGGGCTGGGGCAAAATCATATTACGAAAAACACGTGAACGATGGTCTTACATCAGATGAAGTGCAAATTGTTTGGCAAGATTCATTAAATTATATTACGCCGGAGTACTGGAAGAAATCTGTGGAACATACGGAGAAATTAATATGGGATTGGTGGAATCGAGAACGAGTTCTAGATGTCGAAATAGCATCAATGATCATTGCGCCATTTGAGGACGACCCAGAAGATGAGGACTTTTTAAGTGATGATGATATTTTTTAGTCTATAATATTAAAAAGTTCCTGAAGGATTATATTAGTCTTTGACGTGTATAAATCATAAATTGCATAATGAATATCCATTTTTGCATTGTAACTTAAGTCTTTTGCCTATAAATAATTATAGAATACTTTTTCCAATTTTAAAGCGTGTTTAAAATAAGTAAATTTTTTTATTAATTATAAGACAAAATTTGATATATAAAAATAGGTAAAATCGCTTTACCAGAAACTCGGGGCTAACGAAAAATACATATATATATATATATATATATATATATATATATATATATATATATATATATATATATATATATATATATATATATATATACATATCTATATATATATATATATATATATATATATATATATATATATATATATATATATATTTATATACATATCTCATTGGAAAAAGTATTCTATAATTATTTATTTGTTGCCTACAAAATTACAAATGAACTAAAAAAGTAAGCAAAAAATGGTGTCAAATCTAATAAAAAAATTTAAATTAAAATGCACTGGTTAATATCCAGGAGCCAGTGGCAAAAGCACTGAGAATCGGTATAAGGAGTGTAGGGTAGAGTGGGGCAGGTTCGGACAATTTTGGACAAAGTGATTTTCTGCATTTATTTAAGCTAAAGTAAATACTTTAAGAAAGCAAATGCATTGTTTTATGTGTTTGTAAATTAATAACATAGCGGTTTTTGAGAAACGTTGCACAGTTTTTTGTAAAAAAGGGTCTAGAAAAAAAGTTGTATTTGTCCGAAGGTGCCCCATGGTGGGGCAGTTTTGGACACACATGGGGTAGATTCGGACATGTACTTCATAAATAGTTTTTTCTTTGAAAACTTT
>JAUTXW010002010.1:130000-132500 GCA_030620095.1 Kuschelorhynchus macadamiae
GGCAAGTATTTTCGGTAAACGAAGAAAATGAACTGGAATCATATCTTAAGCAATCGTCGCAAATTTTATATGGTTTGACATATCAGGCAACTCGCAAATTGGCATTTGAATATGCACTTAAATTGGGAAAAACATTTCCTGTAAAGTGGAAACTAAACGAAATGGCTGGCGTCGAATGGATGCGGTCATTTATGAAGCGTCATCCAAGACTATCATTGAGAAAACCCGAAAACACCAGTGTTGCACGGGCGTCAGCTTTCAATGAACACAATGTTGAAGAATTTTTTAAAAATTATTCGCAGGTTCAAAATAAATACAAGTTTGTTCCTAGTCGTATTTGGAATACGGATGAGACCGGTATATCAACAGTCATTCAGGCACCTAAAGTGATTGCAGAAACTGGCAAAAGAGTTGTTGGTCAATGCGTTTCTGCAGAAAGGGGCACATTAGTTACGTTTTGCGGCATTGTTTCTGCTACAGGTAGTACAATCCTTCCAATGTATATATATCCCCGCATTCGAATGAAAAATCATTTTTAAAATGGTTCTGTAGTTGGTGCCATAGATTACGGGTCTAAGTCAGGGTGGATGACTGCTTCATTATTTGTTAAATTATTAGAACACATTAAAAACCACACTCAGAGCAGTCCAATGAATCCCATACTTTTGTTGATGGATAACCATGAGACTCATGTGTCAGTTGAGGCTATCAATTATTCCCGAGAACATGGTATAGTGCTGTTATCTTTCCCACCACACTGTACGCACAAGATGCAACCGTTAGATAAGGCAGTGTACGGACCATTTAAGCAAAAATGCAAAGTATCTTTTAACGATTACATCTTAAGCCACCCCGGAACACCTATAACAATATATGACATTGCTAAATTGACTTCGGAACCTTACTTACAAAGTTTTACGCCTAAAAACATTATTAGCGGTTTTTCAAGCACTGGTCTGTGGCCAATCAACAGACTTATTTTTTCAGATACAGATTTCTTTGGAGCCTACGCTACAGATCGGCCAAACCCACAAACTGAAGGAAATGAAGATCCTAAAGAACCTGACAATATTATAGATCACAGTTGTGTATCACAGTCGAACAACCAGGGCGTACCGTATGCTATCACATCTCCATCTGAACATGACAATGTGGATATTAATCAGCCGTCTACATCTGCATGTAACCATCATTTATACCCCGCTTCTGGAAACGAAGATGCAACAGCAATGATTCGATCAATAGTTGATGAAATTGTGCATCAAGCAACAAAACCGTCCATCAGTATTGTTTCAATGCAAATCTTGAAGCCATCAGATATAAAACCGTTCCCCAAAGCACCGCCCCGAAATACGAATAGAAAATCACGTCTAGGAAAATCAAGAATATATACAAGCACGCCAGAGAAAACTCGAATCGAAGAATTAGAAGAAATCAGGAGACTGAAGTTAGAGAAATCTGAAACCAAGAAAAAGTTAATAATAAACGAAACAAACACTCAAAAATAGCAGATCCACAAGAAACCAGAATATCAAAGAGAAACAAAATAAGAAAAAAATTAGAAAGGCAGTGAAAAGAGGCAAAGAAAGTGACACATCTTCAGATTCGGATCCCGAATTATTTAAAACCATAGAAAAAAAGAACAAATTTCTCGACTCTTCATCTGACTCGGATATTGATATGGAATCTGATTGCGATGAATTATTTTTTGTTTATAATATAGCGAATTATTTTGTCTTTTGCAGATCATGAGAAGATTTTATGCGGCGATTATGTTCTGGTAAAATTTCCGACAAAAAGGACAGTTGTTTATTACGTAGGTCAAGTCATAGATCTTGCAGAATACGGCGAATTTGTTGTAAAATATTTAAGACATTCACGCAACCGATTCCACTTTCCCACTGTGGATGATATTTCAACCATCCCAAGATCTGACATAGAGGCAAAACTGCCCACGCCCACTTCTGTTGCTGGGAATGTTCTTCTGTCCAGTTTTTTAAAGTTTAATATTAATTTTAGTTCTTTAAATTTAAAATAAATGTCCTCTTTGATTATTATTTTCTAAGATTTTCGTAAAAGAAGCATTTTTAGTTAACTTTTTTTATGATGATATTTATGTTCATTTTTGCATATTTAAGTGGAAAAGTTCTTTTAGATCTTAAGTTTTTTGATTTTTGTTAACGTTAGCATATTTAAAATAAAGTTTTCAAAGAAAAAACTATTTATGAAGTACATGTCCGAATCTCCCCATGTGTGTCCAAAACTGCCCCACCATGGGGCACCTTCGGACAAATACAACTTTTTTTCTAGACCCTTTTTTACAAAAAACTGTGCAACGTTTCTCAAAAACCGCTATGTTATTAATTTACAAACACATAAAACAATGCATTTGCTTTCTTAAAGTATTTACTTTAGCTTAAATAAATGCAGAAAATCACTTTGTCCAAAATTGTCCGAACCTGCCCCACTCTACCCTACACTCCTTATACCGATTCTCAGT